>JAMWET010002454.1:85000-180000 GCA_024036415.1 Prochilodus magdalenae
TCTGAAGGTACATATTTTAGTACTGTTACTCTCTATACTTAAGTGCATCTGAAGGTACATACTGTAGGTTACTGTACTGTTACTGTACATCTGAAGGTACATACTTTAGTACTGTTACTCTCCATACTTAAGTACATCTGAAGGTACATACTTTAGTACTGTTACTCCAGTGGAGGACTAAAGGGAGGAGCTTCTACTGACACTGGAGAAATATTTTACCTTGGCTATCTCTACTTTTTCTCAACAACAGGGTTTCGGGACTTAATCCACCACTGAGTATTGGCTCAGCTTGCTTGGAACCTCAACATAGCCACTGGCTGATACCTTGATAGATTTGCCTAATGGAAAACCAAATAAGGTGAGTAGAGTTGAAAAGCAGCTACAGACTCCTAGCCATGCATAGTTGTGCCATCACCAGGGACAAAACTCACAATCCCCCAAATATAGGGTGGTGAAAACTCATAGTGAAAAGATGAAAATGATACTTACTGTACCTTTAATCACTTAACAGGGCCACTTTTCTCTGAATGTCATTGCTGCTCCACTGATTTCATCACCCTGCTGTATTTTTCCCACTGAGATAAAGAAGAAAGAAATGGCCTCCTTAATAGAAAACAGCGTTGACACCAGGGAGAATAGAGAAAAGTCTGCTGTTCTTTGCGTTTAGCTTTATTATCAACCACTTCAATCTGTATCATATTAGAATTACATTAAATCAATGTGGATTTGATCGATATGACCAATCTGTGGAAATTAGGCTGCGATTGATGTTTTTTTGGAGCAACAGCAATAAAAATGACTTGGATTAAAATCTCATAAAACACATTAACGTGGCTCCACTGTCCACTGATTATTAAAGAACAGGGTAATACAGTATACAGAGAAACAGATGGACTACAGTCTGTAACTGTAGAACTACAGAGTGTCCTATATGGTCAGTGGAGCTGATAAAATGGACAATGGGTGTAGATTCAGGAAGGGGTGCGTAGTGGTTGGGGTGGCTCAGCGGTTAACACCTCTACCCACCAGGGAGCTACCACCCCATGTGGAAGATGGGGGTTCAAATCCCAATCTAGGTAGCAAATGCTGAGCTGTATCAATAAGAGTCCTTGGGCAAGACTCCTAACACTACACTGGCCCACCTGTAATACAAATAACCTTGTAAGTCGCTCTGGATAAGAGACTCAGCTAAATCCCGGAAATGGTCAGTGGTGTGTTATGCGATGTTTGTTTTCTCTGGTGGAAATGCGTCATTGCATGCGACGTGCGGAAGAATGTTTCCGTGATTTCGGGACCCCAAAAGAACTTAACACTGGGATCATTTGAGGTTTAAACATCAGGCTGGACCTTCTTCTGTGGCGTTAGCCTGTGGCGTTAATACGGAAGGACGTCTGGCATGGTCCGGAGAAAACCCCCACCAAATCTGTCCCAGTATCTCTGACTTTCAGGTTATTAGACTCCCAGCGATGGACGCTCACCATATCTTAGTGTCAGGCTCAGTTCTGTTACATATTTAAAATGATCTCAGTGTATTCAATGTAAATATGCATTCATGCTTCTCCTATACGGTTCACATTCCAGAGGTTCAAGGCCTGCCTGGTATAGTGCATGGACTGACCCGGACTGTATCAAGGATAGGAACATGGAAATGGTGCACAGTCCTGGTTCACCAGCGATGCCTCCTGCAGTAATGGATGTAGGTAGCGTCTGTCTGGGAGAGGAGAGGAGATGAGGAGGGCTTCTTTAAAGCCTCTGATTGTGCCATTCACCCTTAAGTTTTTAATCACGTCCTCTCGGCAGCAGAGCAGAGCAAAAGGGTGCTGCTGTTCCTCCCCTGTGATGTTAAGTTGGGGGGGAGTGGGGGTGGGATGGGGAAATGAAAGCCTCCCTCTCGAGCGAATCATTAGGGGGCCACACTGCCTTGATGCGGAGATCTTTCAAAGCACTCCGGCATGGGATCTTACCACAGATGACGAGGAAGTAGAAAAGAGGGATTGGGTGAAAGAAGGGGGCTAAAGGCGCGTTATGACTATAACTTAATGGGAAGACGTCGGTGTATGAAACGCAGAGGCGAGAAAGTTCCACGTCTTACCACAGGTCACGAATCGCTCTAATAACGAGCAAAGACTCTAATCCAGGCCAAATGATGTGGATTTCAGACTTCAAATCATTGTTCAACAAGGAGTTAAAAAAGACGGAGCGAAGAGGAAGTGCTTTAGGACTGGAAATAATTGTCTTAGTTCAAGTACTGAATGAAACTGAATGAAAGCAGCATGGCTTTGAATAGCTGCTTAATTCTGCCTTTCCAAATTCATTTTGATCACTTCTGGCACCAGCTGTGGTTCCCAACCTGGTTCTCAGAGCCTCCTAGGCACTCTACGTCGGCTACGTCAGTTTATAGAGTAGGGAAAAGGGACCCAAAGCTGATCTTCTCACCAAATCTGATTTTCCTCTTGGGCTGGTCACAGTGTCTGTGGAATGCTGTAAGGATGGACTGACAAACCAGATGACACCAAGTAAACTGGTGTGAGAAAGCAGAGGGCCACGAAGTCAAACTGAAAAACAGACCGAAGCCAAAACCAAGACGTGGCATCCAGACGTATATCCAGCAAGATAATCCAAAAAACAGGCTGTCAGACCAAAGGGAAGAGGCAAAAGAGAAAACCAATGGATGATCAGGTCGGATTCGGTCGTCCAAACATCACCTGCCTATTTTTATGGGTTGCTATTTGTATAGGATAACTATGGAGCATACCCCAGCACTTCCGTCACTCCGGATTTGACGTTGTCCTTGTTTGGCTTGTTGAGAGTGAAGGAAAAACCCCTTTGAAGTCCGATTTTAAATCAAACTTTGAAATCCAATTTGAATGGCCAGAGCATCCAGACTTCGGTGCATCTGTGAAAATACAAATGAAATCGCATTTTAAACCACGCCTTCAATTTATCAGACAATTGTATCGGTATGAATTCGATCGTGATATCACAAAAATCGGATCGATTGATCGAGGCAAACATTTGAGAATGCTCGGTATACAACAGGAGAGATGGCAATACCTTAGAAAGACTGACTGACAAGGAACATGTATTACACAAAAAAACAAATGGAAAACGGGTGAAGATAATTAGTATCTCCGGGAAGCAGATGGGGATGGAAAGAAATAGAACTCATGGTGTTAAGGTCATGGAGAGGAGGATTATGGGAAGTGTAGTCTCTGAATTCGGCAGAGGCAGGGGAAGAGATGCAACCTATATCTGACATTAGCCTGAACAGAACTGACCCACATGTGGAAAACAACGATTCATGTGGCCCCCCCTATAACTACAGTATTGATAAACAGTCAAGACCGCTGACGAGCACAGACCAACTCCCGAAGGTTTCCATCCCGTCCTTACCAGCGTTACAGGATCTACCACAGATGAGATGAGTTTCAGTGACTGACAGATCACCCAGAATGCATTCCGGCTCACTGTAAAAAGTTATTTGGCATGATATTTGGCTATGTACACGTCTTCGGTTCACGGCCATGGTTCCTATAAACTTTGCCTTCCGATTTCTAACTGTTCTTACTGCAGTCTCGCCCTCCTATGGACCACAGGTCTTTAAAAAGCACTTAGGGCCTTAGTTTGTTAGTACAGAAACATCACCTTGAAGGTGAAGTGAATGCGTGAGGTTTTGGCAGGGAACCACTAGGACGAATGTCGACATAAAGGCTGCTTGAATTCTGGACTGGCTGTTCAGACTGAGCTGCATATCAGATACATATTGTATTTTGGTATCATGTCCACTTTGATATTTGTAGGTGATCAGATCGGATCTATGTGTCCAAACATCAACAGCCTACTTGTAGGGGTTGCTGGGTTAACGATATCCCAGCCCTGGATTTGACTTTGTTGTTTGGCTTGTTGGGAGTCATGCAAAATACCCTTTGAAGTTTGATAGGAGTGGCCAGAGATTGGAAATTAATTTTAAACCACCGCTCCAATTTGCCTTGGGGACTATTTGCAAAAATTGGATTCCATGTGTTTATAAGCTGTCCAGCCTATCAGCCTATTGTATCGATCTGGATATGCTAAAAATAAGATTTTGAACAAATGTCCTAAATTGGAACGAAAATATCAGATTCTATGTTTTGTTGCTGTTTACACAGCCGAATAAACAACATATCTGTATCAGATATGAAGTAATAACTCATATATGGGACACTTTTCCCGGCTGTGTGACCGTAGCCATGTTTCCTTCATCCCATTGTGTTATGGATTGACTGGGAAGACTGTTTAGGGGGTCTTGATCTCTGGGCTGGGGTCTACATTTGGGCATTCTACGGTGTTTTAGTACAAACCAACCGTCCTATATGACCAAAAGACTAAACTTAATATCGTTTAAGCTATAGAATTTGACTTTGTAGCTTTATTGATTGATTGATAAGAACAACATCTCGGATTTGTGCACAGTAGGCCAATGGAACACTTCCAGATTTCAGCCATTGGCAGGTTTATGGAAAATATTTTACCTTAGAACCCTGGAATCAAAAACCTGGTGGTTTTTTTTATACCTATATCTGCATATGTGCCCTGTAGACAAAGGCGGTGAGGTTGTTGATAATAAAGGAGCGGTTAAATAAATAAATAAATGAGAAAGAAGTTTCCCACTGATTTAAGCCCTCTTAGCCCAATAAAAGCATGATTTTCAAAGTGGCCCCAGCTGGCTTCTCCAGTTCTCACAAGCTCAGTGACTGGCTAATGCCTCCTTCATAAATAGTTGCCACAATAGTGGACATAAACCCAGGTGATTGGTTTTTAGCTGATCAATACGGACAAATGCGGCCCCGGCCAATGGGACGGCGCCAATTCCCCGGCGACCACTAGCAGCGTAATCTGTTTTGAGGAGGGGTTTAACGAGCTGTAGCGTCTTTACGGCGTGTACCAGCGCTCAGTCGCAGGGATACCATTTCAGAGGGGTCGGCTCGCACTTTATTTAAACAATTTACACTGGTGCTGCGGCTCACTGTGAGGTCCTGACCCTGCGCCGTGTGCTTTAAACTTTTCATTAAGTATGGGAGATTACTGGGGTCCTGCTCCACCTAAAACAGCCTACATAAGAGGTGCTTTCCTGAGCCGGGCGGAGAAATTGTTTTAACCCCTCGAGACAGGTAGATCTGCAGGGATCGCTTAATACACCAGAGCTCCTGTACACTGGTCTACTGCAATACAAGGCCTGTGGAGAGGTTTATGGATTTACCTCTTGGCTCATGATAGGCCAGTCAGCGTGAAGCTATATTGCTTCAAATCTATAATTCTCACCGTTCCTGTTTTACCAGCTCTCCGAGTTTACAAGACGTGTGGAAGACCTTTCGCTTGAAGAAAGTTTTGCTCGTCTTTAAGACTGTAAAGAGAGTCAACAGGCTCATTTGGTATAAATCTGATCATGTAATATTAATGTAATACATAATAAACATACATGGGTTTTAATGGGTCTTGGAAAAGACATATGATTATAGCTCAAGCTGTTCGGTGGTGTGGTGTTTACATCGTACAGAGGTTCTACAAGCATTAAAATGTCGTTCATGGTCAACTCGTTTACTAAATGAATGAATTAATAAAAGAAATAAATGAAGAAGGCCTCGCTCCATCACTGGGCTCATAGACACGGACCCTGAAATATGCCCCGCTGTGCTGAACTGACTCATTATTTGAGTCCTGTTAATGTTATATGGAATTTTACTGAAATCAAACGTACACACTGGTAGCACCATTGCATTGTGCTCACATTATGGTCAGTGAAGCCTTTTATTTTAAATAAATAGTTAAAAAATTTGCAATAAAAAAACTGCAATTTTTTATTTCTAAAAGTAGACAGCGTCAGTTCGTCTTGGGAATGACATATACTGCGTCCTGCACAGTGGTCAGAGGGAGTTTAAGCCATTCTTCTTGCAGGATAGTGGCCAGGTCACTACGTGATGCTGGTGGAGGTTCGTCCTTCTTGGTGGTATGCTGACATTACCCTGGATACCGTGGCTCTTGATACATCACAAAGACTTGCTGTCTTGGTCACAGATGCGCCAGCAAGACGTGCACCAACAATCTGTCCTCTTTTGAACTCTGGTATGTCACCCATAATGCTGTGTGCATTGCAGTATTTTGAGCAGAACTGTGCTCTTACCTGCTAACTGAACCTTCACACTCTGCTCTTACTGGTGCCATGTGCAATTAATGAAGATTGGCCACCAGGCTGGTCCAATTTAGCCATGAGACCTCCCACACTAAAATGACAGGTGTTTCAGTTTCATTGTCCAACCCCTGTACATTTATTGTTAGCTCTGCATATACTGTATGGATACTGTATTCCACGGCCTTTCAAAAAACCCAGAATTCCTGTGTTTTTGTAATTTGAATATTTCCATCTAATTTGGGAAAATTATTTTAGAAAAAAGAAAAAAAATCATTTTAGAAAATTGAATGCTGGATGAACCAAAAGAAATGCATTGAATTTGCTTCAAATAAAATCATTTACTTTAAAATACATAGAAACTAATGAAGGTTTTTACCCTCTACTGTGCAGCTACCATTTCCGTGGTACATCTTCGGACAGAGACGGTTTACAAACATCCTGAATTATTCTCTAAAGAGAATGTCCACTGGTTAAGATGTTTATAAAGTGATTCAGAGAGGTTTTTGTGAAGCAGTTAATTTAGGAGAATCTCTGATTTGTTCACTCTGGTCCCAATATCTATAACTCAAATACAGGCATTTTATGTGCCACCCGAAGCATAAATAAATAAATAACACTGAATGAGTTTCATCTTTCTAATGGTTCTTATACTCAGTATTGATATGGGTAAAACAGTGGTAAATCTGAAATAAACACTTCCTATGGAATCTTGAATTCTCAGTGCTTCAGAAATGCATTTATAAGCTCTATGGTGTATATCATACCTTATAAGGCCTGGCATAAGCCGGTGTATTTGTTTATAAGCCCGGATGCAGAACACTTTATAAAGCAAGATGTACTGTATATGGTTATAATAAAATGTTATATAATATTATGTCATATGTATGAAACATAAATCATGTATATAAGCATGTGAGAATATAAATGCTTTTAATGCAATATACAAGGTTATACATACATATGTCTTTAAGGCGCCCAGGTCCATTACACATGCAGCACATTTAAAACATTCATAAAACAGGAAACTGAAAAATGAAAAAAAAAAAAAACTTGCCACGACTACTTAAAGCAATTATATAAGCTCATGTGTGATATTACACAACATAAGTTATGCATGCCATGTAATGCCACATGAATGCATTGATAGAGCACTAGGATTCAGGCCCACTATTCAGACTTACTGCATGTACCTCTCTATCATTCATGCATTCAAACTGTGTTTAAGGGCCAAAATCTCATTTCTGAACTATCATTAAACAAAGTCCCGGGCATCAGGCAGCATATTCATAACCATTGCATGTGCTGGACTTATTATGAGGTGGGCATAAAACTCTTCAGATGTCCAGTTCCTATCACCACCACTGTAAGCCATACTCAGTATGCACCTCTTCAGTGATGCACTTCAGGTTGAACCCCACTAAGCGACTGCACCTACTAAATCTTAATGATTTAATTATGCAGAAAGTAAAATTGCACAATAAAAGGAGGATCCAGACTTGATCTGCAAATCTGGAATCGGAATTTTGAACTGAGGAGCTAATATAATAAAACAGCAGCAGCAGCTTAAAGGATTATCGTACAAACGGATCAGCGCAAATGTCCCGACTTTCTCGGAGGAAGTTAAGAACATGGCTTGTTCTCTAATGATTCAGCTTGTATACTGTAAATCAGTATATCAGTCCTGTTAAAGGGCCGGGCAGCCGGGCACTGAAGCTTGACAGTCGTGTACAGCGGTAATTAATGTAGACTGAAGAGGAGTTTAAGGTGACGGCCCAGCAGGAGAGGGTTCAGAGTGGCCATTGTAGGCTGGCCCCACATGCCATCTCGCATTACCTGCCTTAAACATGCACCGCTCGCCCCCGTTTACAGCTGCGCTCTCGTACTCATTAATATTAAACGCAAAACAAAACACGGCAGCCGAGTCCAGCTCGGTGCCTCGGGAAAGAGAGCAGGGGGTAAGAGGCCCTCGCTCCAACACTGGGCTCATAGACACGAACCCTGAAAATGCCCCGCTGTGCTGAATTGACTCATTATTTGAGTCCTGCTAATGTTATTAGGAATTTTACTGGAATTGAACATAAACAGTGTTAGCAACTGCATCGTCTTCACATTACAGTCTGCAAATCTTTCAACCCTCAGAAGCCACAGTTTCCATATATGTTGACTATAGCACATTGATGCAAAGTGATATCAGAGAAATCGCTGTAATGCTCTCAAGGTAGGTGCTCTTCAGGAGAAGAGGGGATCTTTCATTCTGTTTAGATTTTGGTAAAAATCATAGATGAAATGCATAGACTGGAATGCAAATGCAATATGAATATGTTAACTTATTGCACAGCTTGTTCTGTAACTAATATGTAGTTACATATTAATATACATGCCCTGTTTATAGTATGGCACAATGAACTAACATGGCACAACAGCTAACACCAGTGTCAGTGAGCTACCTCTCCTGCATACCTATATATATATATATATATATATATATATATATATATATATATATATATATATATATATATATATATATATATATATATATATATATATATATATATGTATATATGTATCTTAGTGACACTAAGTGCAAATAGGATTAAGCATATGTATATATATATATGTAAGTTCATTGTCTTTCATTGCCATGTAAGTTCATTGTTAGTCCATACTATAAACAGCATGTATATGTACTACATATTAGTTACATATATATATATATTTTGACAAACTTATATATATTCGCTAAATGTATTTTCGACACACTTCTGCAGGTACTAATGAACAATGCATATTTATGGAACATAATTTCTTCATCTGACTACCTACACATATTTGCATATGTTCTGTCCTTGACAATATCTACTACTACAATACTGTATCAACCAATTACTGTACTCTGGTACTGTTATTCTGGCTGCCATGTTTCAATATGCTAACCCATCTACTAATATGCCATAGCATGCTCTGTCTGCAGCTCTACATATTCTCAGTGTTGTGTATCGTATCTGTCCTGTGTCCCGTTTGGAAGTTATTATAAGTCGTCTGTGTTTAATCCCCTGTACTGTCTGCACTGTGCGTACTGTACTGTGTTGGACTGTAGTCCTGGAAGAACATCGTTTCATTTCACTATGTATTTGGATTGTATAAAGGTTCTATATATATTAACTTAAACTTAAATTTAGCATATTGAAAAAAATGTGACACTAAGTGCAAATAGGATTAAGCAGCCTGGCTATTTAGACCAACTCCGCCTGATAAATCATGTTATCACCAAACACCAAAACACTAATTTCTGCTGGATTCATTAGTTATTCTTATCATGAACAAAAACAAGGCAGGAATGGGGGAATGCTGTGTTCAGGAGAGATTTGGTATTAACCTGAACAAACGTGGGAGCCACTAATTACTTTATAACTTCAAAATAAATGTAGAAGTATGTAGAATATAAATCCAACAACAAGGATTGGTAAAGCTGAAACATTATCCACACTGTAAGGAGTGCTTTGTTGGTCCAAAAAAAATAAAATAAAATTCTTACTAATGATTTGCTACAAGCAAATTAATTAGGCTTATTAAACCTAAAAAAATCTTTAAATAACCAATTCTGTCAATCAAAGTATTTCTTTTTTGAGTTGAGTAAAACAAATTCAATCGCTTATTACAAATTACAGTCATTTTTTGGGTTGCACTTTTTACAGTGTACGCAGTAACCATGCATAGTTGGAAATCTCCCCCCAAAATAAAATTAAATACTTTAATGAAGTAAGTTTAATGAACCTAAAAACAGGACTTTTAATGAACGATTCTTTAATCAAACTAATTAAATCCAAAACTTATTCAGCTGCTTGTAACAATTACAATGTTACAGTGAGGACACCTGAATAATGTGGGCTGTCATAGCAGTAGTACAAAACACAACTGCTATTCATATTTAAGATTGGAGTTTGATTTCTCAGCTTTTGCTTTGTCATTTGAGAGTTTTTTATATTTTAATTTAAGAGAGTTTAAGTCATGTTTAGGTCACTTAAAAAACACCCCTTAAAAAGTGTTTGTTTGGCCCAAACTAAAATTAAAATCTCTAATTTATTACAAGCAAATGATGTAGTTAAATAAAAGTCCCAATAAAAGGACTTTTAATCAAAGCAAAAAGTCATTTTTTAAATTCAGTGAGACTAATTCATTTTTTAGGTTGCACTTTCTGCAGTGTAAAATAGCTTCAACCTAAAGAAATGACTCTATTTTGTTACAAGCAAATGTACGAGGTTTATTCAACTTAAAACTTGAAGAGTTTTTACAGTGAGGAGAGTATTATCTTGTATTGTCCATATTAAATTCTTTAAATAAAATAAAAATATAAAATCTATGGGGGCTATTTCTTTAACAAACATACAGTATAAGCATGCGTGGATGTCAGCAACCCCAGTAACAAATCAAACAGGTACAGTAACCCCAAGAGAGAGAAAGAGAAAGTAGATGGATCGAATGATTTAGAGTCCGGCGTGGCAGAAAAGCAGAATTGTTTAATTGTTGGGCTCAATATGAACAGATTGCTGAATCAATATCATAAACCTAAACCTAATAGTATAATTAGAGTAATCAGCTGAAAAGTCAGACATTGTATATATCGTCACTGTCCAATGAAAATCTCCATTTTGGCCGATTTTTATTTTTTTGGATCGTTTGATCACATGAGCAGCTGTTAACATTGGGTGGATATTTCAGAAAGGATGGATCACCAGAAATATCCAAAACATGCTTGGAAAAACATCCGGTTCCATTGACTTCCATTCAAATTCTGTCGGGTTTTTGCCCTCTCCTGTAAAGTTGCCATTTTGCAGATACTTGTTTTTCATTGGACAGCGACGTTATATAATACACAGACTCAGCACAGAACTAGAACTTGAGCCCAGTACACACACAGCATGATAAATAATAATAATAAATATAATATATGTAAGTTATTTCGTACATAATCATTAATAAACGTATTTTGCTTGGAATATCAAAGCATCTTTTGCGGAGCACTGTTATAGATCCACAGTAGTGAGTTCATAGTTTGTCGTAGTTAATGAGTAGCATGTATTTAGACTAAGAACTGAGCGGGTGTTTGGTGGGCGATATAGGCCTTGGGTCAGTCTGACCGAGCAGCTGCTCCATTAACATCCCCCGCCGTCGAACATCTGCAGTCTGACTTCCAGTAACTACCCACCACTGCTGCGATTAGCTCAGAGGGTCTGGTTTAGAGAGCGAGATGGGAAATGTCAAGGAGCTAGCCTGAAGGCTGGGGCTACACAGGTAGGCAGACGCTAAATAAACACGGCTGACCTTGCACTGCAAAATAACCGCTGTTATCAGCGTCACGGCGGAAAACAAAGGAACGTTAAGGCCGAGGCCCAGCAGCAACTCTGGTAGAGCTGTAATTCAAACACGGCCCTCTCAACCGCACACATGCCTTCAGTGAACTCCACTCGTTCTCGTCGTCCACCCTTCATTTGAATAACTGAGACCAAAACTTGGTGCCTACGGTTCTAACTTGATTCCGTCACTCAAACAACCAGGGGGGTCCATAGAGGAGGGCGGCGGGGAGGCGGGGGAAAGAGGAGGATAGAAAGAAGGAGAAGAAGAAGAAAAAAAATGGTCACGATTTGGTGTGAATGGCGGGGGTGGCCCTCAGGCTACAGCTCAGTGTTGATAAGGAGATTAGTCCCTAAAGAGCTCCATCTTTACTCGCCCAGAAATTAAAGGCTGCCAGCTCCTCTCTCACCTGTCCTTCTGACAGCTCTCTCTGCCCTAATCCCTGTCCTACACCAAAGAAGCATTTATTAACAAATTAAGAGGCCTCGTCTCAACAACCCCCCCCACCCTTCCCTCCTCCTCACAGTCCCTCTCCGTCGGGTGGGTCTTCAAAAAGTTGTCTTGATAGCGGTGACAGGGTGATTATCAATGAAAAATTATTTAACACCACCGCAGGGCCTTCGCTCTGACAAAGCCTAATAAGTCACATGGGTGGATATCAATCAAGCCGGGCCGCTCCGGATTTGGTAAATATTCCCCCAAGTTCAGGCAAATTACCTTGATTATGTGGAGGCTCGGCATGGGGCTGGGTGGCTGTAGGGTAGGGGACGGATTTTACAGAGGGAGGGGGAGGGGGAGGAAGAGGAGGGGGGTCTGTTTTTAAGCAGGAACAGAAAAACCGTGGGACGTATCTGCTAATAAAGCTGACAGCATCGGAGAATTAATTAGAATCAAAACAAACCTGAACAGAGCCGTAGGACCGCCATGAGACCGCCGCTCTGCCTCTTTCGTTTCTTCACCGCCGCTTAGTAGAACAGCCTCAGTTTATGCAAATGAGGGGGAAAAGTTGCAGACGTTTTGTTTTGTTATGCATTTTGCTAAACGGAGCTGACTGGAAATGGACCTAGTGTGTAGGATTGAAAATGTCAACATTCCCAGATAAAAGTGTCGGGATAGGGCGCTCGTATCACCCATCCGGATGGGCTTTAAAGGTTACCTGTTTCCACAAGTTAGCACAGCCTCTCTGGGGCCTTAACGACGGGCTTCGCTCAAAATACCACATGGACGGAGCGGTTCTGGTCGGAATGGCTGAACAGGGGTTGGAGTGTCTGTTCCTTTAAATGATAATGAGCTGCTGCTGACCCCGCCCCTCTTTTCCATAGGGCATGTCCTGACGCCAGTACACAATCTGTGATTTTACTCCCAGCTTATTTAACTGCTGATCAGTGTAAGTTCATCTTACAGACGTTCAGCTAACAAACTAATAGTGTTAAGGCTAATGTGGATCCTGTTAGCATGAGTTAGCGCCAAACAGCTAAAGAAACATGGAGCCCAACTTTTTGTTAAGCACTGTCATGTCCCTCATCTGTAGTTGTGCCTCAAGCAGTTGCCATTGATCCCTCTTTTAGGAAAAGTTTCTGGAGCCAGTGTCTTATGCACCAGCCTGTTTACCTAATTCCACCTTAAATGGAGCAGCAGTAAACAGCAGTTGTATGAGTTGCCAGCCTGTAACTGCTTCACCATTTAAGGTAGAACAGGAAAATTCAGACATGAAGCTGGCCAGGTAGCATGAGGCGCCACCATGTAACTGCTTCACCATTTAAGGTGGTCCAGGAAAGTTCAAACAAGAAGCTGGCCAGGTAGCCTGAGGTGCCAGCATGTAACTGCTGCACCATTTAAGGTGGAACAGGAGAATTTTAACTAGTAGCTGGCCAGGTAGCATGAGTTGCCACCATGTAACTGCTTCACCATTTAAGGTGGACCAGGAAAGTTCAAACAAGAAGTTGCCAAGGTAACATGAGTTGCCAGCATGTACCTGCTGCACCATTTATGGTGGAACAGGAAACTTTTAACCAGTAGCTGACCAGGTAGCCTGAGGTGCCAGCATGTAACTGCTACACCATTTAAGGTGGAACAGGACAATTCAGACAAGAAGACGGCCAGGTAGTCTGATGCCTCAGCATGTATCTGCTTCACCATTTAAGGTGGAACAGGACAATTCAGACAAGAAGACGACCAGCTAGTCTGATGCCTCAGCATGTAACTGCTGCACCATTTAAGGTGGAACAGGACAATTCAGACAAGAAGACAGCCAGATAGTCTAATGCCTCAGCATGTATCTGCTTCACCATTTAAGGTGGAACAGAAGAAGGCCAGGTACTCTGAGGTGCCAGCATGTAACTGCTGCACCATTTAAGGTGGAACAGGAAAATTCAGACAAGAAGACGGCCAGGTAGTCTGATGCCTCAGCATGTATCTGCTTCACCATTTAAGGTAGAACAGGACAATTCAGACAAGAAGACGACCAGCTAGTCTGATGCCTCAGCATGTAACTGCTGCACCATTTAAGGTGGAACAGGACAATTCAGACAAGAAGCCAGCCAGATAGTCTGATGCCTCAGCATGTATCTGCTTCACCATTTAAGGTGGAACAGAAAAAGGCCAGGTAGTCTGAGGCGCCAGCATGTAACTGCTGCACCATTTAAGGTGGAACAGGAAAATTCAGACAAGAAGACGGCCAGGTGGTCTGATGCCCTTAGCATGTAACTGCTGCATCATTTAAGGTGGAACGGGAACATTAAATTAGAAGCTGGCAAATTAGACATTTCAGCTTTGTGTCACCTACAAGCTGGTTAGCACCCACGCACAGGTTTTTGCCGACGGTAGTTTGATGGTGCCATGAAAAATAAACTTCAGCCGCTCCTTATTTCTTTACATTGATTTACATTAACAGTTATAGTGCCTTCTCCTTTACCGTCTTCCGTTTGGGACTATTTTCTTCTATTGGAAACCATATGTCCAGCTACGTTGTCCATTAAAACCGCTACATTATCCAGCACCAGCTCACTCTCTTTTAGCTAAAGCAACACTAGTCATCAGTGTGGGCCCAGGGGCTAGATTCGCTCTGTCATGTGAAAATCACTCAGAGACATCCACAAAGATGGCAGACTCTTTAATGACTCAAACAAAGTGCTGTGTGATTGACATATTTAGGCCTGTGAAATTCTCACGTCACACAATGCCAAAGCGCTCTCCTTTATATTCTTCCAGCAGTGGCGAGATTAGCGAAGAGGCCTCCCTGCTCCTCTACAGCCTCTCTCCGCCCCCAGGCCAAAACCTAACCACAATATAATCAGTCCAAATGAAGCCCAAATAACAAGCAATGCTACCGGATCCAGGCCTTTGAGCGTATAGCCTCGCCGGCGTGATTAAAAGGGGTTTCGGGGCTTATTTCATTGTTATAATTTGGCATTGAATTTGGCTAAATCGGTAATGGGGAAACGAAATGGATTTGAAACAAATCCCCTTTTTGAAAGCAATCACGGTACATAAAAACGACGCCCGCCTAAAGGAAGACCGGGGCTCGCTTCGGCCGACGTGACGGCAGGCCGTAATGGAACCAAAGCGGTTAATGTGGTTTTCTTCAGTCAAATTGATTCATGAATTTTGAAGAGAACATTATCTAATGAATTTACTCTGAATAGAAAGCAATTAAAAGGACACATCAGCCTGATTAACCCCAAAGTCACCCACGAGCCACAATTGATGTACACTTTTAAATGATTTTCATAAGAAAAACTGGAGCAGATTTGCGGTCTTTTTGCCCTCGACTAATCCAGACAAATTAATGAACAAAAAGTTAATTTCTGCGATGACCCTATTGCACTCTAACCTGGATTACGCAGGCGCCTAATGCGGCTTGTGTCGCGGTGTTAAGGACTAATCGAGGCTTTCCTTTTCTTCTCTTTTCAATCAAGGCGGTACACCTTTGGCTGAAGCCAGAGAGGAAGTTCAGCTTTTCTAGTTAACCTAATGTTTCAGTGTTAACCACTCTTTCGTCATAAACAAGCCCACCACCAAAGCTGTCAGATGAGCGGCTAACCCCCCCAACTCTTTCCTCTTCTGGAATGATTCCTGATAGTGCCGGAATTGCCCTTATTATTTAATTAATAAGCTTTTCTCTTTCTCTTTGTGGTATGACCTATATTCATCAACTTGCGCTAATAGTTCGCTGTCTATAAAATGTTTGATTTTCATTTTTAATTGAGTTGAGACGCTGCTTAACGAACTTTCCCTCCATTTTCCCCCCACTACAATAAGTGTGGCATAATGAAACGAGAGGAATTAACCGTTTAAGTGCTAGACGGAGTCCCGTACTGACACAGCAAGATTGCTTATTACTAGAAAGCCCCTCCTTGCACTAGAACTCATTAACAATCGCAATGGGGATCGGGGAGGGGAGCCGTTCTGCAAACAAACTGCGGTCTGTGCATCTTGTTTGTTCTATCAAAATTCGCAATATGCTATAAATAAATAAATCATTACGGTGGTAAAAAAAAAAAAATGCACACACACACTCATACGCTCACACACGGAGCAGAATAATGAGCGTATCATGGAGACATAAACATCTTTATGAATAGTAATGCAATAACGTGAGACCTTTTGGCCTCAGGTTTCGTCACGAGGCCTTTTATCCAATATAAGAAAGGATTTCATTGTAATATCTCGGGTACAGTCAGCTCTTTTGGAGTCCGTTTGCTCTAAACACATAATTCATGCGATGACCTTCAGCTGAGAAGAGAAAGCAAAGAGAGAGACGCTCCTCACGGCAAACAGATGCAGCACTTCCTTTAGAAATGATATGGAGAACGCCCAAGCATAAACATGGGTTTCTTTAGGAGGAGAAACAGAGCCGTGTGATGAATGCAATATGACATGGGGTTTTTAAACCAGTTATAGTTGGCACCAGAAAGATTGTGACGGGTAACATGCAAATAGATGTGCTTTATTCACCTTACTAGGTAAAGCAGCCTTCATTATGAGCCATGGGTCGCATGCTGATTCTAGGATCTCAATCTCTATTGATTTAGGTTTAATGTACTGGGGAAAAAAAGAAAACGAGTTTTGCACAGGCCACATTTCATGTGTTGTTGTTTTTATTTTCAAAGTGCAATTTGCTAATTTTTAGTTGAAAATGTTCCACAATAAGTAAAATCATAAATAGAATGTGAAGAAATAACGGTGTTGACAGTGTGTCAAAAAGAGATATCTACTGAAATTAGCATGCTAACCAGCTAACCCCGTCACATGCTGTCTCATAATGCCACTTTCTACCTCAAGAGGTGAGTCACTGTAGCATCAAACCCAATCAGTCCAACTGGGAGGTCCCAGTAAGATCATTGAAGGACAGATAGTCAACGAATGGAAGAGTCAAAACAATAGCTAAAGCTCTAGGCAACCACCAGCTCTGTCAAGAAACCACATGTGGCAGCAAACAGAAGAAGTGATACAAGTAGAAGAAGAACAAGAGTTAACAGTGGTGCTGCCTAACACTGCTGAAGATGCTCTTGGAGAGTAAAGGGATGCAGTCTGCTGCTGATAATTTCTTCTAGGTTGGTAAGGAGTGAAGAGGGAGGAGAAAGGTCTGTGCTTTCCCTTGTTTCTTATGGTAGGGGACCAGGCACCACAACTTTCAAGTGATCTGGTGCGCCCTATTTGTTCAGAGTATGAAACTGACAGGTTGTGTTGTCTTACAGCCTGCTCCTTCAAAGTCAGTAAAAGAAGAGGGTGGGTTCTCTGAAGAACTTATTACTTATTATAATTTTTTTTTTACAACCAATAAAAAAATTTGACACCCCTTCTGCATCTGAAGTGTTCAATTTCTTTTGATACATATGTTCACTGAGCTTGCACTAGGAGTGTGAAGACATGCATTTTCAGGATCAATATAATTTTAGGTATGGAGGTTATATCTATATTAAAAAAATATTCATTTCTTCAGAACTCATATTTTATAGGATATATGTTTAGCTCAGATAAACAGGAGTTCTCAAATAAGTTTACACTTTCTATACTGTTTCTGTGGTCGTACCTGCTAGGAGGCTGAGGGATCAGGGATCTTCAGTGCCTTTAGACAGGTGATGTACCATTAGTGCATTAACTTAATAGGCCTCGCCTTATATCCACTCTTTCTGTTTACTCTTCTATTCCTAAACGATACTTTAAAAATACCACACATACGCACTTATCCAATTACTCAAATCGCAAGACCATTTGTTACAAAGATGGTTCTTTAAGGGTTCTTTGGTAAAGATACTAATTCTAGACGGAACCATAAACACTCAAAGATCTATTTGCATCCTTAAAATGTTCCTGGCATGGTGAAATGGCTTTACAGATCAATGAGGAATAGGGTTTATATGGCTCTATATGGAACACATCCTTGAAAATGACAAGCTTGACACTGTAACAGTAGAAGAACCATTTCTGGACCTCCACTGCATGTGAGCATCTTCAGAATGTTGCACCTAGGTTGAATACAAATTTGCGAGATTCCAGGGTCCACATCCCTGGTTTACCGAAGGCTAGCAACATGATCCAGGGCTTGCCGGAAAGGGCACCTCACGCTCTACTCACCAGTGGAGTCTGGCTACTTTATTGATTTATAAAGTCAGTTATTGTTAACCATTTCCTTCTTCTGTGGTTTCATTCATGCCATCAGTGATTAATCGACATGGGCTTGCATCACATCAGAGCCTGATGTGCAAACCCTATCGGTGATCATTGACTGTGTTACGTTTCTGTTTATTTATTTTCATTACTGTTATGAAACTGTTGCACCTTTATTGTAACACAGTCTATGTCGATTTGCCTTATATCCTCTTTTTCCTTATACTAGATTAAGGGTTACGACATAAATGGGTAAATAAGGGCATTACGCTGGAATCCTAAAGTGCACTGATATCAAGTATTCCAGTGTCTCTTGTAGTATAATGTCCAACGGTCTGATAATATTAACAATGATTATTTCCAATTCTGTCGCTGATCTCTTTATTAATCCAACAAGTAGGTGGATACAGTAGAGTGAAAGCACGAGGTGGACTGAAAGGCCGGTGTGAGAAGTGTATCCAGCAAATTAAAACATTTCCACCGCTGACATCCCAGGCTCACCATGGCGTCATATTGACCGCGATTTTGCTACCAGCGGTTCGATACGGGACGGGAATCGATGCGCTACGAGAAGTTTGGCCCCCACATCTTTTTTCCACTTGACAAATCCTTTAGCGAGGAGCTAGTTTATTCGGTGCTGGCCATGGCCATTAATGCCTGTGTCATGTTTTTCTGCACTCATCTCCATGGCCTGCTGATAATGATTTTGCATCATGTTCGGCTTGTCATGCCTGTCAGCCGCGCTGAACCATTTGACCAGAAGGAGGGGAAAATGCAGGCGCGACTATTGATTCCAGCTTCTCCATGTCACTTGTTCACCAGGATTTAGCTATTGATGAGGCTGAGAGTGAAAACAAGCCCGCTCCCCTGTGGCTCCGCTCGCTAAGAAGAGTAAAAAATGCAAAGTTGGGGGAAAATATTCAGGCCCAGTCCCAATCCGTGGGATTCCGGCATCGATTGGAGCGCACCTTCATGTCGTTTTCTCCCCCTCTCTCTTTGTCAGGCAGACAAATCTGCGGGGTTTGGCCACCGTTAGAAGCCCCGCTCTCTGTAAATGATGGATTTGTGCATGGGATAAATTAGATTCCACAGTCATTGCTTCTCTAGAAGGCTGTCAGGGCTGCCAATGTCAGCAGAATTAATAACAATAATCAAATTGGTGGGGGGGAGGTGGTATGTGTGCAGAACACACAGAGAGTCCTTTTTACCATGTCGTTTGGCTGTCAGGAGCTCGTTTAATAAGAGAACAGTTGTTTGTCCATCATGGGCCTTTGATTTGCAGGTCAAAAGGTCAAATACAAAGGAGTCCTCCGCTTTACAATGGAAATGATCCTCCGTGAGATGCGCTGGAACTTTGAGATCCGTTCTGAAAACGGGACGGCGGTCGCTTTAACCAAAGTGTGCCAGGAGTCAACAAGAAAATGAGTCCTAGCACTTCAATTTATCATGCCACATATTCCTTTAGACACAGTTTTCCTCTGATCTGATAAAACTTTCCGACCAGGAACTCCACAATATAGATTGAATAAAATGCACTTAGAGTGATAAAAATCAAGACTGAAGAAGAGGAAGAAGAAAATTGTAGTTAGTTATAACATAGCACATAAAAAAAGTGGGATATTTAGCCTGGCTGCTGCTCCCTCCTGCTCAGTATCATTCTCACACGTCAATCCTGCTCTTAGATACTGTATTCTATTCATCCTGCGCTGAGATTACATTTAGATAGGGAGGAGTCTCTCAGTTTCAATCTGAACTTATCTCATTTCCCGCACAGCACAAACAAACCTAACGCTCTCCCTGTCTCTCTTTCTCTCCATTCTCACCAGCCCTGTGTTTCAGCCCTCGCTCCACCCTTTCCTCACTGAGGCGTTCGGGGAAGTGGAAGGACATATGCCTGTCCAGCAGCCTCCAAACCCTGAGCCGTTGAATCACAAACACAAAAAAGCCAGCATGCTTTTATATACACACATACATATGACCTGAAAGTAGGATTTGGACATCTGTCAATACGTGTATTAAATTCATCATGTTTAAACAGATCTTTTGAGAATTTTCGGTTCCTATGAGTCCTGCATTCATAAAGCACATTGAATGCATTTATGAGGAATTATGTGGCAATTGCAACACCATGCACTACCTGGCATGAGCTTATATCATGTCTCCTAAGTGTTTATAATGACATACATGACACTTCATAAAGTGATCATATAGAATAAGTTATATATGATACATTATACTAAGTTATATCGTGTGTTAATAAGAGCATTGCAGGGACTGATGTTGTAATGCACAAGTAGGCTTTATAGAGCGTTATGCCAGGACATCATGGGCTTTAAGTGAAATGGGCCTTATACCTTATAAAGCATTATATCTTAGAGAGCGTCATGCCCTATGGAGTATTTTACCATATAGAGCATTATACCTTATAGAGCATTATACCTTAAAGAACATCATACCTTATGGAGCATTATTCCTTAAAGAACATCATACCTTAAAGAACATCATACCTTATGGAGCATCATATCTTAAAGAACATCATACCTTATGGAGCATAATACCTTATAGAGCATTAAACCTTAAAGAACATCATACCTTATGGAGCATCATACCTTATGGAGCATTATACCTTATAGAGCATTATACCTTAAAGAACATCATACCTTATGGAGCATCATACCTTATAGAGCATTATACCTTAAAGAACATCATACCTTATGGAGCATCATACCTTATAGAGCATTATACCTTATGGAGCATTATACATTATGGAACATTATACATTATGGAGCATTATACCTTATGGAGCATCATATCTTAAAAAAACATCATACCTTATGGAGCATCATATCTTAAAGAACATCATACCTTATGGAACATTATACATTATGGCACATTATACATTATAGAGCATTATAACTTATGGAGCATTAGTGGTCTTTGTGGTAATTACTCCAAGTAAGGTGAGATTAGTAACCCTGCGCATACAGGTATTACAGGACATGCAGTGTTAATATGTTATTCTTTTAAATTCAGGATTTGTTAAAACCATAACTAATGTTTTTCATGCATCAGCAGTGCTTTATTACAACATTCATGCTTCCCATGTTCTTATGTACAGATGTTATAGTGCATTGTGAAACTTGACACAAGAGCATATTATTCTAAGAAGCTATAAGAAATTATATGAGTTAATGGTTGATATTATGTTTGTTCTATAACACATTATAAATATATTTAGAAAGAATTATGAACACATATTCAGAAAGTGATTATCAGAAGTGTTTTCTTCTTGGCAAAGTGTTCCTTCAGAAGCTGACTGGAGCGTTTGGGGTTGTTATTGTTTCAGCAGTTTCTTTGCAGGCTACTTCAGGTTTGCATCCACAGTGTCTTTGTACACCTCAGAGTTCATGGTCTCGTCAGCACACACCACTGTAAGGAAAACAGAACCAGACTCTGACATGCTGCACAGTACCCTTAGGGCGGTCTGGCTGGAGTTCTTCTCCAGGCTGTCTTCTCACTAAGAGTCCACCATCAGTTTGATGTTGTACTAATAGCATATTTTCTCTGAACCAAACAGGACCTGGTGAAACAGTGTGTCAGGTAACTTTGTTAAACATCATGCATCACCAACTAGGCTGCTTGTCTTTCTGGAGTGGTGGGGGTTTAGGTGGGGTTAGGGGGGTTGGGTTGCTGGAGTCTATCCCAGCAGTCTCACTGAGTGGAAGGCAGGAAACACCCTGGACAGGTCTTTATAAAGATCACCAATGGTTAATTGCTTTGGTTTACTAGTAATAGTATAAATACATAAACACACATATCTATATATATATATATAAATGACTGCAATCAGGACCAAAATCAAAAATGACCTTTGTAAGTATGTTCAATTTTTATACCGAATACACAAAAGTGTCCAATGTAATTGTGATGTCCATAAAAGTGTTTTAAAATTATGTTTTTAAAATTTTGGAGAAAGGTTTTGTTTTGTGCCCAAGTCCATCATTACTCAAAATACAACTTTCTTGTATTCAGTGCTTCCATGTCAAATTCATTTTAGCTTCTTTTTCCAAAATAATAAAAAAAAGTGTCAAGTGGTCCAACCAATCAGCCATGTGTATTGATTAAGTGAACTCTCAGAAAAAGTCATTAGAGCCTATTAAATTCTAAATAAAATAGTTTGACATTATTTGATTTTATTAAAACTGAAAATCCATGTTGTGAAATAAAGCACCAAACGTCCTCAACTTGCTGAAACTTGCTCAACTTGTTTGCAAATTCTCCAAATGTCAGAAGCAGTGTAAAAGTCCAAACTGAAGTCCAAGGAATGTTTTTAAGGGTGTCTTGGTAGAGGCCTGTTTCATTTGTGATGAGCCTGAAAAGTCATGTGGCACAACCAGTAAGTCCTATGGTGCAACCAATAGTAGTCTTCTACTGATGTCGACTCAGACTCATTCGTGTATAGATTATGGACATGTATACACATACAGATATTCATATACCTGTTCAGCAGCTTTCCTATTAAGCTCTTTAATATTACCATTATTCATTTTCTTTATTCTATTTATTTGATCTTTTTCGCTTTTTAATCAGCTCTTGTTACATGACATACATGTGCACTTATATATGTGATATGTTAAAGATTCTGTTTCTGATTCAAACCGGAACAGTTTTAATAACTAAAATAGGCAATTAAAATCTTTGATAGCACTTAATACACTTAAGATATACACATACACATACATGCAAATATATACATGCAGACATAAACAAGCACATATTGCCTTTTTAAATAAGATCTGTCTTTATTTAAACCTCAGTTATCATTTATCAGTACACATCAACGTCTTCTACATTCTTCTACATCTCAAGAATCTTGTTATGATTGATATGTGGCTATATGAAACCACCTATATTAAATAGAACTTCACAAAGCCTACTACTGAATATGATAACAGCTTTGCTCTTTCGGTTAAGCATCCATGTAGCTTTGGTTGACAGCGGTTTACCAAGACTGGGCCACGTTTGGCTGCTGATACGGATGGATGGTTCTGTGTATTTTCTGGTTTCCTACAAAATCAGGATTGGTTTGTCTTGCAAGTGTATTAAAACAAACACAGGCTTGCACGTGCACTCACACACTCCCACACATCCCCACACACACTTCGCCTCATTTGAAGTAGGGCTGTGACTTAGTCTTACAGTCCTTTAATCTCTGTATATTACAAAGCAGGCCAGCATTACAGCGCAGCAGCAGATGTTATGGCACTGAGCTAACCTGTAAATATTTGAGTGACATGAGCCCCCGACACAACAGCAGAAATGAAATATGCGGTGGCCGAGCGATATTAAAAAAAGGAAGAAGAAGAAGAAGAAGAAGAAGAAGAAGAGGAAAGAAAGAAAGAAAGGGAAAACCGCTACACATCCCGAGGGAACGCCATTGTATGACCCATGCTCATGTTTTTAGAGGCTTTTACCATAGACTGAGTCCGGCTTTCTCTACTGTCTCTTTCTGCCTCTCGCTTCTTGTCCTCTGTCCAGATTCCTTCTATTTTTAATGCCTGTGAAAGCAGGATTTAAAGGGGCGGTGTGTGTGTGTGTGTGTGTGTGTGAGGGGGGGGATGGGGGTTGTAGCGGGGCCAAATTCTGCCCCAAAAGAGCCACCCCCTTTAAGGAAGCATCTGTTGTGTTGAAGGACAATATCCAGCTCGGCAACGTTAATGCGTTTCAGAGAAGAAAAGAAAAGCCAGCCGCTCTCTACGTAGGGACGGAACGCACGCCGCACTCAAACGCACCCGTCGTAGGGGGAAAACACATCATAACTCACTCCCGTAATGCTAAAATTAAATACAGAGACCAAGCGAGTGCTCATGCTTCTAATCAAATGTTGTTTGCACTGCGTTTAGGGTTCATTATAGGAGTTAATGACCTTGTAAAAATGTAGAAACAAGTTTAGCGAAGAAAAACCACGAAACTCGCCGCACTCGCCGTAAAACGGCCGACTCAGTTAGTTAACTTAAGCTGGCCGGAGACCAGGGAGCGCTAAAGCCGGGGCCGATCCGAGCGTCATGTTGTGCAAAGATATTTGTTTGTAGAAAATCAAACTGCAGTTAATTCAACCCCCTCAGGCACAACCTGATTAGACGTCAATTGATTAGTCATTAGTTGTGCACTTAACGTGACGTGCAATCAATGCGGTTATGCGGGAATATCTGCAGAAAGTTTAGCAGAGAAACGAGAAAAAGATATCAGTCTGGAAGTCTCTAGGAGCTGAACCAAACTGGCAGCGAGGCCTGGTCTCACGTCGTGAGGGGAGGAAGTCTCACAGACTTTCCAGACCGCGTTCTTTCGCTGTTCCAGTGGTGTAAATTCTCTCACATCGGATTTTACTCGGCGCTAATCACTGTTTACGTTCAGGGCTCGTTCTCTTGTTTGACTAGAGAGCGCGGGGCCATGTATTTTGTTACGGAATAATGTAGGAAGACAAGTGTTTACATGTTTCAGACTGGGGGCCATTCAGCAGAAAACCAAGAGCAGGAAATGACAAATTAAGACTAGCCAGCACAGCTCAGTTCATAAACAAATATTTGAGCAGAAAGGCAATGAGATAATGAGGTGTGGACACAATGTGTTTTTCTCTCTAACCAGGACAGCTCGAGAGCTGACGGCCTACAGAGGCTAAAGGGACGTATAGGCACTGTAGTAATGTGACACCTGACTGGTGCAGAGACTTGCACCAGCGTACCTGTGAATGTGTGCTGTGACATCAAACAGACTCGCTCGTTCAGGGCTGAAGGGGCCTGATGTGTAGTGAATACGGCTCTTCGAAAATCTCCATAAAGTGTGATAGAGAGTCGCAGATAATAAGCATGAAGCCCATACGCTGGAATAACAACGCATATCTGGCCGTGTCTGTGTCGGGGAGTGAATCAGAGGATGGAGAGGATCTGTGTCTTCCTCTCCTCTTGTTCATTCATGTCCTGTTTGATATCCAATAGAGGGCAGTACAGTTTAGAGGAAATGCACACACGCTCCCTCTCTCTCACACAGACACACACAAACACTTACACACACATGCAGTGCTAAATATTTCACACACAAAACAAACAGCCGAGATGGAAGAGAGAGAGAGAAGTGTAATAAGTCAGTTTTGAGCATGTGTTCAAATTAGCCTGATATAGTGGTGCATGGTAGAAGGAGAGAGAGAGAGAGAGAAAGAGAGAGAGAGGGAGAGAGAGAGAAAGAGAGAGAGAGCGAAAGAGAGAGAGGGGTAATGAATGACATAAGGAAAGATAGACAGAATGGAGGAGGGAAAAAGGAAGAGAAAACAAAAGACAGGTAAAAAGAGAGGAAGAGAAAAAAGAAAGAAAGAGCAAGGATAAGGAAGAGACAGAGAGTAATTAGAGAGAATGAAAAAGGGAGAGAAAAAAATAGATAAATAATTAGAGAGATGTAAAAGTAAATAAGTAAAGAAAGAAAGAAAGAAAGAAAGAAAGAAAGAAAGAAAGAAAGAAAGAAAGAAAGAAAGAAAGAAAGAAAGAAAGAATGCACATTGAGAGAATTATGAAAGAAAGAAAAAAAGAAAGGCTAATGAATAGAAGAAGGCACAGAGCAAGGGAATTAAAGAAAAAAAGAAAGAAAGAAAGAAAGAAAGAAAGAAAGAAAGAAAGAAAGAAAGAAAGAAAGAAAGAACAAATGACACAAACAAACAGCGATATAAAAGAATAGATATGGAGAGACATAGAGAATAAATGAGGAAAGACAGAAAGAAAGATCTGCCATTAGTTGAGAGAGAGAGAGAGAGAGAGAGAGAGAGAGGTATTGAATGTCATAAGGAAAGATAGACAGAATGGAAGAGGAGAAAAGGAAGAGAAAACAAAGAGAGGTAAAAAGAGAGGAAGAGAAAAAAAGAAAGAAAGAGCGAGGATAAGGAAGAGACAGAGAGTAATTAGAGAGAATGAAAAAGATAAATAATTAGAGAGATGTAAAAGTAAATAAGTAAAGAAAGAAAGAAAGAATGAATGCACATTAAGAGAATTATGAAAGAAAGAAAGGAAGAAAGGCTAATAAAAAAGAAGAAGGTACAGAGCAAGGGAATTAAAGAAAGAAAGAAAGAAAGAAAGAAAGAAAGAACAAATGACACAAACAAACAGAGATATAAAAGAATAGATATGGAGAGACATAGAGAATGAATGAGGAAAGACAGAAAGAAAGATATGTCATTAGTTTGAGATGAGAGAGAGAGAGAGGGAGAGAGAGAGAGAGAGAGAGAGAGAGAGAGAGAGAGAGAGAGAGAGAGAGGGAGAGAGAGAGAGAGAGACTCTGTCAGCGGTCATGTTCCTCGCTCGCCCGCGTATGCCCTGGTGTGCTCTCTGTACATTTGTATGTATATATACAGCGGGAGCGTGGATGGGTGGATGGGTGGAGGAGAGGAGTGGAGGATGGGGCGAGCGCTGCTGGCCGTGGTGGCGGACAGGTAGATGAAGAATGACCCGTCGTCTGCCGCTGATTTCTGAGATTGCTAATGATGCCCGGACAGCAGGGCTGGAGCCAGCGCTAATGAAAGGTGCTGCGACTCCGGAACCTCAAGGGGTTCTATTTAAAAGAGAGAGAGAGAGAGTGAGAGAGTGAGACAGAGAGAGAGAGAGAGAGGTAACATTGCAAGCACTGCATTCTCTTCCTCCTTCTTTTTTTCCTGTCTTTAAACCGATGTCATCCCTTTCTTTCCGCAGCTCTTATGGAAGAGGAAGGAGTCTGAAATGATATTCTTCTGGGGGTCACGGACGGAAAGCCGAGTGTATTTTTGAAGCCGCTAGCTGTTTGCTATAACCGCATTAATGAGTTGTTGAGACCTCACTTGAGTCTTCCTATAGAATCTGCTAGCATCCGTGGCATACGCTCCCCTGTGATTATACTATACTCCAACAATATTCACTCAGATCCACTAATACGGCTAATAATGAGCGGCTGCTGGGAACGGCTGTTTATCTATTGTGCAATTAAGCCCTATAGCTGTCCATTAGATCTCCCGGTATCACTTCAGGAATGTTTTATATTGGGAGTCGACTGTAGCAGCTTTCGCCTTTCCTTCATACTAATGTTTGATTCAGCATCTATTAAGCAACATCTATTAAGCATCTATTATTCAAATAATGTCTCTATTAAATTCAGACCTAAACTTAAACCTGAGCATGACCCAAAGCCTAAATCTGATCCCCTGAACTTAGGGATGGAAATGCTCCCCCCTCCCGAGACATGAACCTAGATAAGCACAATACACATACAACTACATTCACCATATTAATATCTAATACCTCATTATACTATATCACTATCAAAACTCAAATAACATCATAGTGACTCAAGGCCTCTCATGGTTCACTGCTTAAGGATGATATTTCAGTTATAGGAAATGTGATGATGATTAAGCAGATACTTTACAAACTGTTATGGCATGGCATAATAAAAAATCAAAATCCAGTGAAGAAGTGAGAGCCAGTATTGCTCTTATCATTAATGACCAAAAATGAACAAAACAACCTACAAATGATTCCTGTTCATTTTGGAACAGACTTTTAAAAAAATGTGTTCAAATGAAATTATGTTTTTACATGATCGACTGGGCTATATATACCTGTGGGGTGTGAGTGACGGGATCCATAGATTGGGAAGAGGTGGTACAGTGCAGTGAATGTCTCGCTCCATGTGTGGTAAATGGCTCCAGAGCAGATGTTAATGATTGGCTAAAAGGAGTGACTGCATGTGGGCGTGGCCAAAGACCATAGTGTGAAGGAAGTAGCTGAATCTGCAGATGTATGGAAGCGTGCGGTCATACGGGTCTACCAGCAGTGGATAAAATCCCAGTCTACAGGAATCTCTCTTTGGAATTGTACCAGAGAAGGCGTCCGCCAAATCTGGACCAACATTGATGAAGCCTCCATCTAGAAACTTGTCCAGTTCATGTACTCGTGCTCATAGAGGTGTTACATGCTATTTGGTACTTTTCAGTCACAGGTGACTCGTTTTTGTCCGGTGAGCTTATTTAATGGAATATATATAAACAAAAATAATATAAAATAGCTAACTAACTAACTAACTAACTAACTAACTAACTAACTAAATAAATAAATAAATAAATAAATAAATAAATTAATAAATGTGTGTGTGTGTTGGTTGCTGTGGCGCAATGGCTAACACCACTTGTCATTGAGCTACCGATCTGGTATGAGTGGTTGGGGTTCGATTCCCAGCCTGGGTGACTACACTGTGCTACACCAATAAGAGTCCTTGGGCAAGACTCCTAACACTACACTGTCCTACCTGTAATATGATTAACCTTGTAAGTCGCTCTGGATAAGAGCGTCAGCTAAATGCCATAAACGTAAGTATATACTGTATATGAGTGAGAGTTATTACATAACAAGCAATGGCTTATTTAATATTCAAATTATAATTAAATGTTTAATACAACACTAGAGTGTGCCTTTACTTTGTTATCAGTAGAGGCTACATATTACAGGAATTCACTTATTTTCCGTAAGCTCCTACGTGTCATGTAATAACCACTGTGATGTGGTATGTAGCATGATGAACTGAGGCATGGACCTGCTACTGGAGTCCTTATGGTAACCCCCATAAGGGTTAAGATTTGGGTAACGCTAGTTCCCTCTAGACTTCATTCACAGTTAGCCACATTAGCATTCCTGGGAGAAGTTTCCTTCAAAGCCTCTTGCGCACCTTATTTCCGGAGGCGAGAGCACTTCACAAATCAGGCCCTCAAATTTCTGCTCATAACACGGGGCAGTTCATCAGTGCACCCACCGCATCCGTGTCATATTTTTGCCCAAATTGAGCAATTTGCTCCCCTCCATTATGTGTGCTTAAAGTCAGTGATATTGAGAGGGAGTTCATAGATCATCCTCCATGCGCATAAAGTCTCCTCGCTCCTTAAGGAGCGTGACTGTGTGGAGCAGAATTCCATTCGACATTCATTAACCCTCACACACACACACACACACATACACAGTTTGTTTCTGTGATATATGGGGACACTACATAGACTTACATTCATTTCCTGGGGACCTGCCCAAACCTTAACTAGAACTACCACTAGCCTAACTCTGACATCAACATTGCCGTAGCCCCAAACCTATCCTTAGTCTACCCCCAACCTTAACCTTAACATTACTTTCCTGAACCTTAACCAGAACTACTACTAGCCTAACCCTAACATTAACATGTTACCCCAACCTTACTCTAGCCCAAACCCTAACCTTAACATTTTACTAAAATTAAATTAGACCCTAACACTAACATTACCATAACCCTAACACTAACCTTAACATTTCCCTAAACTTAAATTAGGCACTATCACTAACATTACCGTAACACTAACTTTATCTAACCCCCAACCCGAAACCTCTTTATGTGGTGGGAGCCAGCTTGCAGTCTTCACAAGAAAGTCAGGTCCCCAAACAGGATTTGGTCCTCACAATGTGACATAAACCTGGTACATACACACACACATGCTCTACAGGGGTGTATTAGTGGTTTCTGGATAGGTGGGCATACTGTACATTTCTATGGACTCCAAAAATGAAAACACCTGTTTCTCATATCGCTGCTGCTCTTCTATCTCCATTTGTGTCATTTTGTACATTTTTAAAGGGCTAGCTGGCCTGAATAGCATGCTAATACATGTAAATAAATATATAATAAGTAGTATTTGTCCACCAGTTGTCCACTTACCCCAGATATAAGAAATCAGCCAAGGCTTTTGGTGTGGTGTACAAATTCTTGTTCCTTAGTTAAACCCTGGACTCACAAACCTTATCAGTTTTACTTACATTGGAAGTCAATAGTCACCCACATTGTTCCCATAAGTAGGTCCACAAGTCTCTCAATTCCCTCAAACTGCATTCAGGCCATCATTCAAACCATTCAGAGTTGTTGATGTCTTGTGTAGATGCCTACATTCATGGTAACACATGGTAAGTTTGAGTTGGCCTGAGCTGTAAGCCAGTAATAGTTTTAAATTTATTGTTTTGCATAAATGCCTTTGTATTGATGCCCTTTTTTCTCAAGCTCTGGTTTGTTGGACTGGCTGAACATGGCTGTTGGTGTCATTACTTCCATTCCAATCCTAAATCACTGCTATATATTAACTAGCAAATTATTGAGTATGCTGGGATAATGAATGATCACAGAATATGGTTGAATCAATATCAAACATAATACAGTGACATAAACGTATCTCTGGCCATGTTTAGGTGTTTTTATCTGTAAATTAATCTCCTCTGATGTAGACTAATGACAACAGTAACACTCTATGCCTATAAGAATTTGCTAACTCTCGACTTGAATGTATGTTAGTCTTACCTAAAAGTCATGTGACTTCTTAATAGCGGGTCTTATAGTAGTCATTTCCACAATGCCGTGGAAATTTAAATGTGATGTTGTGTAATTGAAAACAATGTGCCATTTCCTGCTTATGATGCTTTCAGCAATAAATGCATGACTCAGAAGATGATGACTATGATGGTGATGATTGTAATGACAGAGGAGATGCTAATTGCCTGACTGGAGTCTAATTACTAAAGCATTAGCATGTACCAGTTATATAAGAGTCTATATTTACAGCACAAGCCCCCTCACATGTTTGTCAGATCAGATCTTTCTGCTATGATGGTTCACCTTTGTGTATCTATAGTATGAACACATCTCTGCCTTGACTGAACCGTATTTGACATACTTGGCTCATATTTTTGCCCCTGAAATGTAAACATACCTGTTCACATATGACTTTGAAGAATGTGTACATAAATAGGTAGTTGAGAAGGACTAACACATTCCGAGGAGTTTGGTATGAAATATTCAGTTTTAAAAAATTTGCTGAGTTAAATTTTTTCACTGTAGTGCTGATGGGAACCAGACGTCCCCCTTTAAAAGCTCCAACACCAAAAAAAGTTACTATATGAAATGATGAGATATACACTGACTGATGCCTGAGACTTTCTTTTATGATAGTTTTGTGATACAGTTTGTGTTTTACATTTATTTTAATCCATTTATTTTAATCCATTTATTTTAATCCATTCGAGCCAGACAGGTGTGAGACAGGTAGGCTTACTGGAGGTTCTGGATTATGAATAACATAGTAAATGTTTCTACATAGTATAGTATATGGCAAAACCATATAAGCTCACCTGTGACTGAAACAGAGCTGATAGCGTATAACAGTGAATAACAATAGTAACAGCTGTGATGGATTTGGTCTGGACTGGACAAGTTTCTGGACGTAGGCCACATCAGTGTTCAGACACACTTGCATCAAAGAATTGCCCAATTGGGCCAGATTTGGTGGATGCCTTCCCTGGCACAGTTCTGAGGAGAATTCCCTGTAGACTGGGATTTTAGCCACTGCTGGTAGACCCGTATGACCGTACGCTTCCATACACCTGCAGATTCAGCTTCTTCCTTTACACGATGGCCCAAATGCCCAGTTCCTCCTTTCAGCCAATCATTAACATCTGCTCTGGAGCCATTTTCCACACATGGACCGAGACGTTCCCTGCACTGTAGCACCTCTTCTCAATCTATGAGTCCTGTCACTCGCACCCCGCAGGGATTTATAGCCTGATCATCCTTATGCAGCGCCACCTGCAGGAGTCTGAAGTTACTACTACCTTAAACATGGCACGTGACAACCCCTGGTCCCATTCACCATCACTGTAGGTTTCTCTACTCTCTTAAGCATTCCCCTTTAACGTGTACGCTACCAGTCAAAGGTATGGAACAGCAAAGACATTCCAAACAATGGAATGAGCCATAGGGGAACATAGATGAAGGAGTATAGCAGTTCAACCTTTATTTCTCTCAACAGGAAATGAGAAGAGCTCATCAGCTCTGCTGCCTTTCCGTCCAGTGTGGACTGCAGTGGTATGCGCTGGCAGTGCTCACACTAGGCTGGTAAAAGTGGCAGTAACCGGACTGCCTTCCTGCCTGTGTGTGTGTGTGTGTGTCTGTGTACGTGTGTGCAGTACTGTGGCTCAGGCTTTGTGCCTTTGCCTTTGATGGTCACCTCATGTTGGCCTCTTAGCCCCCCGCCTGGCTGGGCCATCCTCCTGCCGGCTGTGTGCTTCTCAGATACTACCCAGGACGCCCAGACAGAGAGAGTGTGAGAGTGAGAGAGAGAGAAGGATATGATTTACAGAGATAGTCCTGTCCTTTAGGCTGCACTGACCTATCCGATTGCCTCCCTTTCTGGCCGCCCGGCTTTGAACCGCTGACACTGAGTGACGGTGCAGTCGGCCGCAGCAGCTGGCTCCACCGCATCTAATACCGACACATGCTGCTTTAGCCCCTTTCCAGAGAGAAAGATAATGAAAGATTCAAAAATAATATTTGTTTTGGCGTGACTGTCTTTATAATGAAACGGATGCCCTTGACCGAGGGGAAATGGCTTCCCCCCCGCCCCCTTCCTTTTTTCCTCTTTCCTCACCATGCAAAAAGAAAGAGTGCGCCGAGCAGGCCTCCTGGCCTCCTGTCTCTTTTTGAACAGCGTTTGTGGGTCAAAGTATTGTTTCTTTCCCTAGTCCTCTAGTTACCCCCATCCCCACCTCCTCCGCCGCCGCCCCCTCCCTCCCAACCCACACACACACCTCTCAGGTTGACTGCTATCTGAGCCAGGACGTGCTTGCATTGCTGTAAAGCTCGTGTTCTGACCGCTCTTTTTAAATGCAGCAGGAAGAGGGGGAAAAAAAAGGAGGCCACATGTGTTCCTCGCAGCAGCCCGAACTCCACTAACCTGCACTACTTCCACTTTTTTTACTGAATAAAATATAGCCGGTCATGTCCCGTCATAAATAATAGATTTCTGATTATAGATGTGGCTACTTCGAGAGCCGGGCCGGGCCAGCGCCAAAAGAAAAAACCCTCAACTGTGAATTTCTTTATGTTTTTTCATTTGAAATATTTCATGTTATAGCCATTGTGCACCCCTATACAAAGCCATGAATTATTAATTATAAAGGACTGGCTTGCTGAGCCGGCCCTGAAAGAGCAGGAGCCCTTCCGTCTGGGATTGAAACACTCTGCCCTGTTTTCTTTTCCTTCAGAAATCTCTCTCTCTCTCTCTCTCTGATACTCGCTCTGATACCATGCTGTCCACTCCTGTTATCTTCTCACTCAGAGCCCATTTCTGTTCATCAGAGCACTCTACTGTCTACTCTACTCCTCAACTGGTCAGGCAGTTCATAATTGCACGTTGCATATCATTTGCCTGATGAAGTGCATTATTGTTATCAGTCAGATCAGCTCATGAAATCCTGTTAATCACCTTGATTGAATTGTGATTAGTTCGTTGATGTCCTTGCTCATATGAAGCATAGTACATATTGCTGTTTCCCATAATGCTTCATTAAACCGTAGTGACTTTTGCTCACCTCTGAAATGTCTCTTGATGATTTTGGATTACAGCTCTGTGCACCTGTGGATGGAGAAAAATAATACATAATCTATCAAGACTGGAAGAAAACTGGACCTACTCCTGATGGTTATTCACCTGTTGGATGTTAATAACTTAATTTCCCAATGTGGGAATGTGTACAGGACACTTTGATTGCACAATACAGCAGTGATGCAACACTACGTGGGATACTGGGGTTCGAATCCCGGTCTGGGTGACTATGCTGTGCTACACCAATAAGAGTCCTTGGGCAAGACTCCCAACTCTGCACTGGCCTACCTGTAATATGAATACCTTGTAAGTCGCTCTGGATAAGAGACTCAGCTAAATGCTGTAACTATGTAAATGTAAATATCTTCTACAGAGAACATTGCAATGCACAATTTCTTGAATTTGCTTGGTTGAACATACAGAGGAAAAATAAGCCATAAAATGTGGCCTATGTATGTAAATCTTATACCATATTTTTTATGACAGTGATTGCAACAAAGTGCCAGAACAAACCTACCAGAACGCGACTACACCGCTAACGACTGTTACTGATTTCTAGCCAGGATCACCCAGCACACACTGGGCTCCACTATCTCACAAGACCGACTTTAACCTTAACCTGTATACTTAAACATCCCAGCTGTGGATTTTATTATCTATATTTATTTATCTACTGAACATCTGTACTAAGCAATTTGGCTGTTACCTGAACATTAAGCTCCTTCTCCTACCTGCAGTGTACACCTTATATACCTACACTGTTTACATCACATACTTACTGGTACTGCTCTTATATATATATATATATATATATATATATATATATATATATATATATATGTGTGTGTGTGTATTTATGTGCACATATATATATATATATGTATATATATATATATATATATATATATATATATATATATATATATATAGAGAGAGAGAGAGAGAGAGAGAGAGAGAGAGAGTGTAGTGCATGAAGTCCCCATTTTAGCTATAGCCTAACTTTTGCAAAAATGGATGCGTTCACATATTTTCATCACTTGAACAATTTGAAATTTGACAGTGGGTGATAATTGTTTTTGCATTAAACTTCCCTTTTTAGAAGAAGCAAATGCATAAATAGAAATTTAAGTCACACATAGACTGTGTTTTATTGCTACTCTGGTAAAACAGAGCAACAACGAGCCAAAAGAAATCCAACATCTGACATTAAAAGGAGGCCCTGTGAATTTATACATGACAGAAAACAAAGTAGCTCACAAACAGCACCAATTCTGAACACTTTGGCCAACATGGCAATGGATCTAAACCACTTAAAGGGGCCCACTTCTCAGAATGGATCGTCAGTTCAACAGGGTTAACCAATAACATCGTCTCCCCTCGAATCCACACCAAGTATTATTGAGCCAAAATGCTGAGCTAGCTCACAGACCCTGTTTCACTCAGAGATTTGTCACTTACTGGGAGGAAAGAACAATATTCACATCTATTTAACAAAAAAAGACTGATTCCACAATACAACAGTGATGCAAAATTTCCTTGTCACAGGAAAACATAGACTATTATTAATATTAAGAATGGGCCCACAGAAACTGTGAAGAGCCCATAATTAGGATAGCAGTTTTGTACATAATAGAAAGTTTATTACACGCTCTATAACACAGTAGGTAGGATTGAGGATAGAGTGGACTTAGCTTGAAAATGACTACAACTTCCAGTGACTGTATTTGGGTGTGCCAAAGACCAGAGTGTGAAGGAAGTAGCTGAATCTGCAGGTGTATGGAAGCGTACGGTCATACGGGTCTACCAGCATCAATGCAATTCAGAAGTGACTGAATATACTGTAGTTTGAGGCTGAAACAAGAATGCCAACCTACAGTAGAAGGGTTTTATCTATATTAATAATAATCAAAAATTGTACTTGATACATATTTACATTTATGGGATTTAGCTGATGCTCTTATCCAGAGCAACTTACCAGGTTAATCAAATTACAGGTGGGCCAATGTAGTGTTAGGAGTCTTGCCCAAGGACTCTTATTGGCATAGCACAGCGTAGTGACCCAGACCAAGGATCGAACCCCAGTCTCCCACATGGTGTGGTTGCTCAGTGACAAGGGGTGTTATCCCGTTGCACCACCCCAACCACATAGCTTACTAGTACTGGACATGTACACCATATTGGGGCTTCTTAACATTCCTTACAGTCATGAATCTGTTTATTCAGTCATTAATTTAAAGGCTAGGCAGCATCTATGAACTGTTCCTGAACTATTATGAATTATTCAGTAACTCCTGTGAAACCGAATATGTTTGCTATGTAATCATTAAAGTGATGGACCGAAGTGCGGGCCTGAATCCAGGCCTTCAGGAAAGTAGCATTTTCCTTTCTGCTACAAAGTCTCCAATTCAGATTTCCCTGGGTTTCATGCCACAGTGACGGACAACAGGTTTTTCAGCACATGCACATTATTCTGATTTGGCAGGTGAACCTACTGATGAAAAAGCGTTTCATAAGAAACCTCTGTGTGAGCGGGCAGAGTGGACAAGGCTTTTGCTCGCTCTAATTCCACTCAGCTTGTGAAGGAGACTGGCAGATTTGGCTGCTCGGAGGAGCAAAGCTTCAGCAGAAGTTGTAGCTCTAAAACTAGCCTCCCTGTTGGGTTGGTCTTGGCCATGCGCGCTCCCCAACCGTCTGCACTGTATCTAAACTCACACTTCTTTTTTTTTTCCCCCCCTCTCTTTTCCTTTCCAAACAGTTCGGAGTCTGATTGGATTTATGTTAGCCCTCTCAACACGTTCACGTTTGGCTAAACGCATCGGACATTAAGAAAACACTCCTGGGTAGCGGTGCGCGCACACTCGCCGCCGTGCATAATCAATGCACACATTATGCTCTTGTTTTGTTTCCAGGGCAAAATGAAGTAGAAGCATTCAGTGTTCTCCGAAGCTGAACATTCGAGCGTTCTGGCCCCTGCGTACCCTCTACCCAGAATGCCGGAGATTTTTCAGCAACACTGGCGTATACTCTAGGTCGCCTCGAGCGTTTTTCGACAAACGCGTCTTCCAACGGAGGCCGGACTGATGAAAAGGCCAGATTCTTCAGACGACTTATTTATTCGTTTATTTTAGAGCAGATTGGTCACACTGCTTATTGGAGTAATCACAGTAATTCAGTAGTTCAGGAGTTCTGTTTGTCCAGGGCGACTTTGCTGATTTAAAGCTTGACCTTCCATTAGCAGCAAAATTCATGAAACGGAAAATCCATGCCTGTTAGGAATTGATATTATCCAACAATATCCAGATGGTGTTTATATCATTACTGTCATTATAAAGCCTCATACCCCGGTAACGATAACCTCACTGGAGAGAAAAGCAGTTCAAGTTCTGGGCTGCTTCACAGGAAAACGAAAAAACGTTCTTGAAACCATCAAAATTCCACCAAATTCCACCAAACGTTCTAGATAATATGATCTTTGTGCTCATGGAGATGCAATGCTGCAATTTAACCAGCACCAAGGTGTACATCTTATGGTGAACCCAAGCATAAGCAAGAGGTGTAGCCATACAAGGCGGAATGTGCCGAACTCTGGACCCGCGGTAAGAGAGGCTCTAAACTGTAAATGCGTTCTGAATTGCTCTAGATGTGTTGCTTGTGTTACTCCATGTTGGATTGAGGGGTAGTTTGTGTGAGTTGGCTATCTACCTCTCACAGGAAATGTGTGGTTGGAAGTGACCTGCCAGCTTCTTGGCCGTTTCACCCAGTGCTAGTGAAGCATTCGCTTGAAGCGCTATGCTTCCTGAGTCGTACAATATAATATTCATACTGGTCAAATGACGGTAAATCCAGAAATATCTTTAAGCAAGGTTCGGTTTATTACACTCTACATGTACATCTCTGCACTGAATGTACTGTACACTACAACGCTACTAAAACATTGTCTCATTATTAAATTATGTATTTGTCACTGTTATTATATGTGACGATTATTTGTATGCATTTCACAAGGTGATGTTTACATGGACATCTGGTTCCTATTAGCACCATTGATAAAGAGTTCGTGAGTTTGTTCAGAATGGCACATTTCATCGGACCACCCTTAGTGACTTGTATCTTGCATCTGTGGATCTTAACAACTAGCATTCATGCTAGCATTTTGTAAAATCTGTGGAATTTGTTTAACAAGCTTTTTTTTCCAAAATAGTTTTGGAGCATTGCTATATTATACAAGCAAATGACAGCGGAAGTTTATTAATAGATGGTTTTACATATAGGCCCTCACATATTGTCAGTGTTGGGACAAAACTTGGTACCTCTGACAAGAACAGCAAGACAACAAGCAGATGTACTAGACAGCATAGACGGACATAGCATAGACATGGAAAATGTTCAGTGTTGAATGTTAGTCAGAAAAATAGAAAACAGGAAATACTGAACACCATACGCTGTGGTGCGTTGTTGCACAGATAAACATAATAAACATGGTATTATTGGGAACATTGTAAACAGTGTTAACATTATTCTATAAACTATATGCTATTAACATACTTCACTTTTAATATAAAGTACATATGAGAGTCATTTTGGGCCATTCATCATGAAATTTAGACACAAATTATGTCAAAAACTGAAAAACTTCACAACATAAATGGAATATACTATAAATCTATATAAATATTACACATTCTTACAAAACAAATGGATATATTCATTACATATAGACACTTACATAGTATTTCTCATATAAAGAAAGCACTGGGTCCTAGAAAAGTATCGTGCATATTCATATAATACAAAGAACATATTGTCAGTGTTGAAACAAAGTCTTCTCCCTCTGAAAAGGACCAAAAAAAGGTTCTTAAGTTTTAATGTTTGTGTTCATTTTCATGTATGTAATTCAATATAATAATATGTTGTCCTAGGCAAGTTCGGTCAGTTTCTACTGGTCTATTCATTATTACTTTTTTAATATTATGAGAAGGGCAACTAACAGTTTAAAATAAAGTAAGACAAAACATAAATGCAGGTCAAGGGCTGTTTCTTTTCGTCCATTTATTAAAATTGAACATAATGTAAAGAGCAACAGCCATTTTATAATTCGGTCTAAAACTGAAAAACAAATAAAATGAGAGATACAAGGTTTTGTTCTGACAGCAGCGATATGTATTCTCATGTGTATATGTATATATATACACACACACACACACACACACACACACACACACACACACACACACACATATATATATACACACATATACATGAAATACACTGTATAACTATTACATAAAGATTCTTACATACTGTATATACAAAACAAATATACAATACAAAACACAGGGACATAAGGCATATGGCCATTTCATATCATATAGGTAAATTTACATATTGTTTCTGATGTGGTACTAGAAAAGTAGAATTCAAACCAATATAATGTAGATCCTCACTAAATGTGGAGTGTTTATGTTGTGAAATTACCAAATGTTCACACCCAGTTCTTAAGGCCCTATATCTAAGTACGGATTTATTTGAGAGGTATTTCTATCAATGGTGATACGAGCAATGTAATAAACCATACGGTCTCTGTATACACACACTACAGAGTGAACCTGAGATGAGTGGTCAGTAATTTTTAGCCCATGGCATGTTCTTGTTTCTAAATGCATCATTAGCAGATCAATGTTGCATACCGTCTTTTAAATGATGAAGGAGGAGCTATGGAGATAAGTAATGATGTTTGCGTGATTGAAACCTCAGGTTTTCCTCCTCCTACCACCCACTACGAAAGGCCTAACCTGCCGAATCTGCCGATCATTAAATATCAAGTGTGGTTAAATAGTATTGTACCAATAGGTTGTTAAGTTTGCGGTCCGCTTTGTTTGCCCTGGGCCTCATCTTCGTTAACAGGGCCAGCTCTTCACTCAAGAGCCGTGTTGTTGTTTTTTTGGCTCCGATATTTTGCTTCCCTGCAAAAGAATTTATTTTCAGAGCAAACGGTTGGGAGAGTGTGATGAAAAGCAGCCCCTGGTGTGTGTATGTCTTAGTGGCAGTCGGAGAAGCACTGGGCAAGCGATGTGGGCCTGTTTGTGTGTATGTAGGGGCCCGAGCACAGGTATCCGGGCTGTAGCCCCTGCAGAGTCGCCGGACCCCATGGCACCAGCTCCAGACAGCCGGAGCACCTGGGCTTTATCAGTTCAGCCCTGACCCACAGGCACGGCCCCTTCTCAGGGCTCGGAGAGCACGGCGGAAGGCGATCGGGGGGGGGCTGGAGCTCAGGCCCGCAGCTGAAAACTGAAATGAACACGTTGCTTTGACAGCCGGTTTGACGGATGAGGCCAGGCTACAGACAGATATGCTTTAAAAAGTTTTCAGCGGCATGCTCATGCTCCTGAAAAGTCAGATCCTCAATGCAGACAGACGCGCACACCCTCCCGCACGTATATACTGATAGACAGGCAGTGTGGTCAGGTGTGAGTGAGCTATCGCCAGCCTGGAGAGGGGCTCCGTGTGAAGCGAGCGCACCTTTATTTCTCAGGAGGCTAATTATTTCTGCTGGAAAAAAATACAAAATAAAAACAGCCGCACACACACACACACACACACACACACACACAAGCACACACACACATAAGCACAGGCTAGAATGGCGAGGATGCATGCATTCCAAATGAAGCACAGAAAATTAGCCGCATGAAGCTGCTAGCTATTTGTGTCGGGCTGAACGTGGTTCCTTGAAAAAGCAGTCCGAACGATCCCTGTTATGTTTCTTGAACAAGCTTGAGTAATTTCCACGATGCCTGACAATTAAAGCGTCTCCCGCCGACTACAAAAGGAGGCAGGACAACAGACAAACAAGCTAGCTCTGTTTTCTCTCTCTCTCGATTCTTTAGCATCGCTCCATCCCGGCTATTGCCTACACAGAGTGCCCATGCTTCTTGTAAGGCTGAGACACTGCTCAGCTTTGTTATGCCCACAGGCTAATGTCTGCGGCGGGTCTGGGTTTGCTCCTCGCGCTTTTGAGAGCAATCAGATCGCTCCATATTTCATGGCTGTATTTTTTTTTTTTTTGCTGTGCCGGGGCTGTGGCGAGCTGACACCATGCTTTTGGGTCACACTCAGCCCCCTGTGCTGCTCCTCTACTCGCCCGGACCCTTTCAGCTGTGTTTCCCCTCTTGTTATTTTTAGTGGCACTGTTGCATTGTGGGTAGAGGAGCAGAATGCGTTTGCTGGCGCCGCTACACAGAGAGGCTTGCTGTGCGCTCTCAATGGCACACATGCAGCACGCCTCACACGTGGCCTAGATTCCCCAACACCGCTCGTTCTTTCAGCGTTTTGTAGCCCTGATCTTGCACACTGTTCTACATGGTCACTGTTCCTGGTAGTGGGAAATCCAGAGAGCGCTATATGGAACACTGTTGCGTGAAACAGAATTCCTGATGACTTTGAATGCTGGGTTGGGATTCGCTCCATGCGTTGCGTCAGCCGTTATGTTGTGTGGTTTACATTCTCAGTGATAAATCTTTTAGGTTTTCCAAAGTTGTTCCCACTAAATTCACCTATTTCACACATTTTTGTACTGCAGGTTATTGAAAAACTGGGTTAGGGTTACAGAGAAGCATGGAGAACCAGCTTACAACCGCTGGCCATTTCATTAGGTACAACGTCTTGTATCTACACTCACTGTCCATGATATCAGCTTTACTGACCATATAGGAGAACCTTGTAGTCCCAGAGTTACAGACTGTGGTCCATCGGTATCTCTGTACACTTGTTCTGTTCTTCACTGGTCAAGACCCCCACAGGACCACCACGGAGCACAGAGCATGTGGGTGGTGGATCACTCTCAGCACTGCTTTGATACAGTGGTGGTGTGGTGGTTTGTTAGTGTTGCTCTGATACGAGTGGATCAGGCACAGCTGGTTGAATCAACCTACAGGGCATTTAGGAAGTGTACCTTAGGGGGTGGCCTGTGGTTGTATAGTTATATCTGCGTGAGAGACTAATATAACTGCCATAATAAGCATCAAATTTTGGTCATTTTATTGCCAGGGTTCTATTTGGCTAACCTTGCTAACATATTTAGCTAAATGTCTACACTAGCTGTGTGCAGCCAAGCTCGCATATTTTTGTGATTGTGCTTTCAAGCTTAGCTGAGCCCTAGTCGCCCAGTCTAATTTTCCTCCACTCACAAACTAACAAATGTCTGTAACCACACCGATTCATGTGCAGAATCAACCAAAGTTCTTCTGTCAAGAGACAAACTCATGAGCAACAACTGTAATTCTCTGGAGTTTAGCATAGACACTCATTACTTTAGGTAAAAATAGCAATCGACACATCAACATACCACCGTGGTTTTCACTGTGGTGCACTTACTGCTGATGTAATAGTGCTTGGTGACTCTTTTCTCCACTGGAAGTGTAAAGACTTTGCTAAATTGTCATTGGCGTCAGCTGCAAGTATTAGCAAGGAGTGAAAAGAAGGCCTCAAGAGCACCATGAGGTCCCAGTCTTTAACAGATCCCAAAATCCATCAAACTGGAAACTTGACTACTTGACTGGTGGTCAATGGAAAAGCCACTGTTCTGGTTGTTCAACTGTCAATATATATATATACAGGGGTTGGACAATGAAACTGAAACACCTGTCATTTTAGTGTGGGAGGTCTCATGGCTAAATTGGACCAGCCTGGTGGCCAATCTTCATTAATTGCACATTGCACCAGTAAGAGCAGAGTGTGAAGGTTCAGTTAGCAGGTAAGAGCACAGTTCTGCTCAAAATACTGCAATGCACACAACATTATGGGTGACATACCAGAGTTCAAAAGAGGACAAACTGTTGGTGCACGTCTAGCTGGCGCATCTGTGACCAAGACAGCAAGTCTTTGTGATGTATCAAGAGCCACGGTATCCAGGGTAATGTCAGCATACCACCAAGAAGGACGAACCTCCACCAGCATCACGTAGTGACCTGGCCACTATCCTGCAAGAACAATGGCTTAAACTCCCTCTGACCACTGTGCAGGACGCAGTATATGTCATTCCCAAGACGCACTGACGCTGTATTGTGGCCGCAAAAGGAGGCCCTTACACCATACTAATTAAATGATTGTGGGTCTCAAAACCAGGTGTTTCAGTTTCATTGTCCAACCCCTGTAGATATATATATATATATATATATATATATATATATATATATATATATATATATATATATATATATATATCGCTGTCCAAAGAAAAACAAGTATCTCCAAAATAGCAACTTTACAGGAGAGGTCAAAACCCAATTTAATTCTATTGCAAATCAATGGAACCAGACTTTTTCCAAGCCATTTTTGGGCCATTTCTGTTGGTGCATTCATCATGAAATTCACAGGCAGTGTAAACAGAAGCTCATGTGATCACATGATACATAAAAGTAAAAATCATCAAAAATGGAGATACATGTTTTTCATTGGACAGCGACAAAATATATATAGACAAACCTAACACTATTAAAGTGGACACCATATAGCAATGGTGTTCGGGCTGAACTGAAGATATACCATACATACACACACATGAAAGCAGACTACTAAGTAGTGAATAGGGCATCGTTTCAGACATAGCTTTGCTCATATCCACAATTTACACCTAGCCATGAGGGAAATTATCCTTAGTTGTTTCAGTTTTATTGATACTCTTGATGATCTCCACACGAGATGATCCTTTACATATTGTGTATGTGAGTGATAGGGGGTTAGGGGTGGTGGGGAGGGGTATAGCCTATTAAAAGTGCAGCTACCAAGCCAAAGGAAGCCAGAAAGGAGCAGTAAGACTAAGCTATTTGCGTGTTATTAGGGCTTTTCACACAAAGGATTTGACTTTCATTTCTCAAACTCATCAGCACAAAGAGTTTGATTCAGTCCTCGGCTACAATGTGAGTATTAAGACTGTTGGGACATCCTGCGCCGCTCTTCGCTCGCTGTAATTTGGTTGATCTATAATATTAATTTTAAAACACATCCCTACTGAGTGAGCCGAACCACTGTTGACCACTCAAGCTATATAAATCTGTACTGAGCAGAGATATTAACCAAGCTAAGCTCTAATAAAGTAATATTGCTTAAGCCCTAATACATGTAGTCAGAACCCCGATAAGCCGCCCAAGAGGATCAGTATTATTCTAAAATGTATGTGATTTTCAATAGGCTTTCATTAGACGTGAATAATACTTTCTCCACTTCTCCGGTCAGTTCTACCTGTGCGGCTCTGCGGATGCATTTTCATCCCGGCGCTATTCTGATTTTGCATCACGGCGAGCGAGCAGCCGCAACGCTTTGTCATTAAAATGTGTTTTGCACAGACAGAGATCGACCTGTAGAACCACAGTCGCGATCTCGTGTTGGGCTTAACACTTCTGGACTCTCGCCACAGCAAAACAATAAAACAATATGTACTATTTTGTTACTAATTCCTCTGCAGTATCTCCAACTAATCAGAGCCATGCAGCCTGCGGGGTATTCCATGTGCGGAGCAAATTTCTGCTCTCTGCTAATATCCTTTATTGTATTTTACTGAGCTTTTGGCCTCCAGAGGGTTCAGACTTTTGGCATCTTAACTCTCCCGAGCCTGCAGGCTGGTAGTCACTCATTATCGTTGGAGTAGAAACACTCTGTCTGCGATTATGAAAACGCAGGCCTTTAAATTCACATACACCAATAAGTGACATATTAGAAAAATATCTGCCAGACATCAATTATCTGCCTTGGCACATCCAGGCACGGGTTGCGTTTAATCATTGTGTGCTTGACTGAATGCGGCATAATTGCTTTGTATGTGTGTGAACATACATATACAAACATATACATATATATATATATATATATATATATATATATATATATATATATGTGTGTGTGTGTGTGTGTGTATATATATATATATATATATATATATATATATCCATCCATCCATCCATCCATATATATATATCCATATATATATATATATCATAATCATTGTGTGCTTGACTGAATGCGGCATAATTGCTTTGTATGTGTGAACATACATATACATATACATACACACATATATATATACACACACACATATACAAATATATATATCACAACCAACTACTTCTAAAATGATCTTTAACTAAATACTTATATATGTCTATATTAAAGATCCTCCTCTACATAGACATCATTTATCAGCCACCCTCAAGCCCTTCTAGATACGAGATATCCACTGAGTATACATACTGTCCGCTTTATCAGAAACCCTCATCAGGCTTCAGTTGGCGTTGGTTCATGCCCATTAATTTGAGCATAGACTTTTGGGTGGTGCATGATCATAAACTCAGCAGTCACAATGATATATGGAAATGTAATGATGTCTGATGTAAGTGCAATTTTTAGAAATTTCAGTTTTCCTTGGTTAATATTCAGTGTTCATTCAATATATATCACGATTCATTATATATAAGTTCTGTCCATATATAATAATGTTTATTCCATACAAACTTTCAACTTTGATATATGTACCATGAATTTTGATATACAGTATATTTACCTGATGTTCCTTCCTTGCTTATCTTTATTGGTCATCCTCTAGTCCTTCACCAGAGGCCTCAGGATGGTGCCCAACAGGTGCTGTTGACTGGATAGTTTGGGTTAGTTTATATAATGTAAAGCTTTATTGAAAACTCATATGAAAAAGTCATAATTAATAACTGGTTGTGTCAGTCTTGGTCAGTTTCATTGGGATAACCTCCAAGTCTTTTACATTGCTGTGGAGGAATTCTGGCACACTCTTCTATGCATTATGCTGGTTTGGCTACAGTGGAAGCTTCTTCAGCATGATCTGCCCGCTTGCTGTTCGTGCCATAGCATCCCAAATCGGGACTTTGACTTGGCCACTCCAAACCCTCCATTTTGTTTCTTGTGAGTTCGGTTCGGTTTATTGTTCGGCTGTATAACCCAATCACGCTTAAGGTCACAAACTGATGAGTGGATACTCTCATTCAGGAATTTCTGAGAGGGAGCAGAATTCATTGTTCCATCAGTTATGACAAGTCGTCCCAGTCCTGCAGAAGCACAAACAGCCCCGGACCATCACGCTACCACCACCATGGTTCGCTGTTGGTATTATGTTGTTGGCCAGATGTAAGGGGACCCATGTCTTGAAAAAGTTACTCATTTGACATATCAGTCCACAGAATATTATTTTGGGGGTCATCTAGATGTTTTTGGTAAATGCATGATGTCCCCATGCAACTGTCCCATGGATGTAATATTTCCTCAGCATTGCTTTGTTATTGTGGAATCACGTAGATGTAGGTCATGCCCACAGCTCTTTAGATGTTTGGCTGGGTTCTTTGGTGACTTCCTGGATGAGTCATTCTTGGTGATATCTTTAGTAGGCTGACCACTCCTAGGAAGCTTCACCACTGTTCCAGGTTTTCTCCATTTGTGGATAATGACTGTACTTTGCCGAAATCCCAGATCCTACGCAATGACTTTGTATCCCTTTCCAGTGGGTACATTTTAAAGCCTTGTTTGGCATATGTAGTAACAACTTTTTGAAATTCGGCATCTTTTTTTTTGGTGCTGTGCAGAGACTTTTTGATTGCTTCCCATTTGAACCAGACAGGTTCTTTATAAGTTCCATTTAAATTCAACAGGTCTGGAAGTAATCATGTCTGAGTGTGGGGAGTGAAACTGAAGCCGGTAGTCTATTGAATTTGGTTAACTGGTTGATTTAGTTTTTAAGGGCCAATTCCTTTTCGCCATCGGGCAGGTAGGACTGAACAGCACGTTTCCTTCGATGAATGAGATCATCATTTAAAAACAAACAGCTTTTTGCATTGACTTGGGGGCTTTGTCTAATATTTAAAACCAGCTTGCTATGCCAATATAGAGGACATTGGGAAGGGAACACGGTATGTGGTAAATGGAGCTGGTAAAATTGACAGCGAGTGTAGATGCAATGAAATGGACTATCTAATGAAGTGGCCAGTTATATATGAAACAGTGAATGATGTCATTCCACCTCAACTCTTGCTATTATGTGGTATACTTCAAAATATGGAATGCTCAGAAACTGCGCAAAGCAACAGCGAGATTGCTGTGCATTTATGAAACCTGAACAAGCTGCAAAACCCTATTCCACCCCCCTGTCTGTCCATCTCTATCAGGTTGAAGAGAAGCCATATGCTCTGGTTATCAGGTTACATCTGAAAGCTCTGCTTCTCCGGCTTCTTAAAGAGTGGGAGAGATTTTGGGGCCGCGGTGATCATTTCTGCTGGAGTCAGGCCAATGCAGCCGGAGAGCTTAAAGTGCTTCATTTACCTGAACTCTGACCTCGGCCATGTCATGTGACTATTGATTTTCAATAGCTGAAAGATCCATACTGCGCAGAGTGGATGCAGAGGATCCTTCCAGTCCTCCTTCTCTCCAGCAGCACTGATTTCCTATTGTTTCTCGTAGAGAATGGAGGATTTCTTTCACCATTGACAAGAATCATCTGGCAGTTCTCTAATCCAATCTCGTTATTTGACTCATTGTATCGTCTTTGCTCGTTTCGTCCTTTTTTGGTGGCGTACCACGTAAGAAACGCACACAGATACGACACACAGATTTGAGGTCCGAGGTCATCTGGGTGACCCGCCTGACATTGTCCTTTGAACATGTAGCTATTGATCCGCCCTTGCAAACCAGCACGGTTTGATCTCATAGTGCTCGTAATGAAGTCTAGCTGTAACGGTTTAAAAATCTGCTTTGAAAACAGACGGTTTTAAAATGTGGACAGCTTTAAAAGATTGCGTGTTTCTTTGGGTTCCCAGCAAGCCATCAGGTTCCTGAATAAGCTGTGAGCCTTTCACCATTACCACCAACACCACCAACACAACCAACATCACCAATACCACCAATACCACCAACAATACCACCAACACCACCAACAATACCACCAACACCACCGCACTCTGACACTTTATTATTATTAATATTATTAATATATCAGCACTATGGACAACATCATTGAGTCACTTTAAACAACAGGAATAGATAAATATACATATTTATTTTATGGCTCTACTCGCTCTTAGATTATTTTTGTCTAATAAATCTACATATCAGAGATTTTCTACAGACCCCTCCTGTCTCTGCATATTCTGTATTTTGTGTATATTCTGTGTATAATGTATTTATTTAATATCTCTTTTATATCTCATTATCTGAATATGTTTAGTATGTATATAATGTTGTCCTCCTGTAGAGTGTTAACCTGAGTCTCATCACAAGCATTTCAATGCATAGATGTCCTGAGATGTGTCACACGGAGATAGGACGTGGAGACTGGATGCAAACGCAAGTTTAATGACTAACAAACAAGATGAAACAAAAGCCAAACAAGAAACAAAACACTATGATGACCTAAACACAAGATACAAAAAAGCAACTGACGTAGACAAAAGCAACTGACTGTGAGATAAACAACCAACAGGGAGACACAACCAATGGACAAGTAGACAAGACGACAGGCATGAAAACAAGACACCAGTAGGAGAACAAGACACCAACATGGGAACAAACGCTAAGCAAGAACAAAGGGGACAACATGGAGTATAAAACAACAAGGGCTAACGAGAGACACCTGGGAAGGGCGGAGCCAGAAACAGGTGGAGGGGGCTGACAAGAGGGCGGAGACAATGCACGTTATGACTTGCAATGCACGTTATGTAGAAACATGCTAACATAAAACTCACATGATGGCACATGATGTCGTACTGTATATAGAGAAACACTGATACCATTCTTTTCAGATTGAGTACAGTACCAGTCAAAAGTTCAGACACTGCTACTCATACTACTCAAGGTGTTAGCTTGATGCTTTAGTTTTTAAATAAGAGTGAAGACATCAAGCTATAAAATACACTGATGGAAGCATACAGTCTACCTTACAAACCTCTAAGATGGAAATTTTACAGCGGGAATAAACAGCTTTACTCATTTTGGACCAATTATATTGTTCTGGCCATCATGAAAATTCCCTAACTTGACCGATGAACTAGAGCTTTTACACTGTGCAGAAAAAGAGATCAAAGTTTTTAGTGCAACCTGATATCATATATACCGCATACCGTAACGTATATCGTTGCTGTCCAAAGTGAAACATGTATCTCAATTTTTGTTGATTTTTACTTTTATGCCTCATTTGATTACATGAGCTGCTGTTTACACTGTGTGCAAATTTCATGAAGAATGGACCAACAGAACTGTCCCAAAACTGCTTGGAAGGATGCCTGGTTCCATAGACTTCCATTTAAAGTAAATGAGGTTTTTAGCTTCTCCTGTAAAGTTGCCATTTTGGAGATATCTGTTTATCTTTGGACAGTGACAATATATAAGAGGTGGAGACAGTGGTACAAATATTATACTGTGATCCATCAGGAGGACATGTGGTATATCAGGATATGTATTGTTTCAGACTCTCGTCAGCTGAAGCTACTAAGTGTGAGTCTGTAGAGTCTTTAAGATCAACACCATCCATTCAGTTGGGATTTTAACTGGTACTGTACACACTGACCCTGAGTCTGATAGCAGGCTGAATTGGACTGAATGAAGCCATTGTTAGTGTGGATGAGTGCAGTTTACCTTAATGATTAGCTGATTTTAAAAGCTGTGCATAAGCTAGTTATGCTAACCATGCTAGCCTTGGGCACCGCTGCAGCAGGGAACAGCAAATTTTGTTCCACATTAGAACAGCTGTAAGTAAAGTACCTTCTGTAGTTTTGACCCTAGCTCCTCCTCTCTCTCACCAGCAGGCTCTGTAGCACAGTGACAGCAGGAATCACATCCAAGGCTAATGCATTCAAGGAGCTCATGTTTCGAGTTGCTAAAGTCGTTTTTGGCTGGAGGAGCTGCAGCTAAGTGTCCTCTACATCCAGATATACACTGCGGGCCTTTCCTCATGTTTTCCCTCAGTTTTGAGCTTTATGGTCCAAACCGAAATCCCAACTCTGCTATACATGGTTCAGCATTGGTCCGCACCTCCATACACACAGTGACGGACTCATAATGTCTATTGTCAGCAAAATTACTCTGGAGCTGACCGCTAGCAGCACCACTGCAGGGACCGATCCACTCGTACCAGGCCAACACACACTAACGTCCTCTAGTCGGTCGTCCTCTGGTTCTTAATCAGTGCCCACAGGACGCTGCCCACCGGATGCGGCTGGCTGGATAGTTTTGGTTGATAGAAGATGATTCTGTGTCCAGCAGCACTGCTGTGTCTGATCCACTCACACCAGCACAATGCACACTAACACACCACCACAAGGTCAGTACCACTGCAGTGCTGAGAATGTTTCACCACCCACATCATACCGGCTCTTTGGTGGTCCTGTGGGGGTCCTGACCATTAAAGACACGGTAAACAAAGTATGCAGCACGAATAAGATCGGACAGAGCACAGAAACAAGGATGAGTACTCGATGAACTGGTCGGTAGGTCTCCAAGCGTGTCTATTTGTCTAGTACTTTTGTTCCTACTACTGCTCCCTTGGCCGTGGCAGACTGGCGAGTATAATAGGTTGATGTAATGACTTGATTACTGGCCAGATTAGTTTATGGGGTAGCACAACTGGCTGACAAAGCAACACCCGGCCGGCGTTTGGTGTGTGTGTGTGTGTGTCCATGTGTGGGTGTGATAAGAGAGTTCCCTTCTCATAGACAGCTGAAATGGTGTGGACTGACTCGCTGAGAGCAGACGAAGGTTGTTTGACAGCGAGAGCGGGTGAGAAATCCAAAGAGCGCCTGGAAATAAAAATCAATTTGACTGAACTGACCCGTGCCTTCTCTCCAGTCTCCACATACACTCCCTTCCACGACACGCCGCCACCAAGGCAGCAGGGCAGCCAGGGAAACAGCCAAATTGGTGCAACAAGGTGGCTAATAGGATCATTAACCCCCTTCTCTGTATGTTTTGGACGTTGCGTGCGAGCTCGTGTGTGTGTGTGAGCTCGTGTGTGGGTGTGTACGGAGATGTGTGCGTGTGTCTGTGCCATCCCGCACACGGCAGATTGCATGAACAGGCTGACTGTTAGCGGCTAGCTCAGCAGTGCCGGGCGCGAGCTGCCATCTTCCCGTGGATTTACAGCTGACGCTGGTGCTACTTCAATTAGCTCTATAGCACACAGATGTTGCTTAAATGTTGCTGCTAATGATACCGCAATAAGCGTGAGATTCATGCCACATTCACAGGCACGTAAATTTCTCAAGTGGCACAATTAAAGGGGAAATAGTGGCTGGGCGAGAGAGAGAGAGAGTGAGGCAGACGTGCTGGAGATGCCAGTTGGAAAGCTGGTAGTCTATTCCATAATGCAAGCCGAGCTCCATTCCACTTTAATTGCTTATTCTCTCAAAGAGGGCTTTTGTTTTCCGCGCACCCAAGTGCAGCACGCTTCTGGAGTGGAGCACACCGTGTTTGCTTTTCTGCAGATTGGACTCTAATAATGTCTGGTAGATATTAGTAGATTATGAGGGTGTAAATCTCGGTTCATGCCACAATTGCTTTTAATTACATTTCTTAAGATAGTGATTACAGTTAGCACGTTCGTAGGTAAGTGTGAGGTATTAACTCAAATAGTTTAGAATGAAATTATGATCAACTAACTGAATTACACAAGTGTGAGCTGCTGAGCTGAAAAAGAACATGAGGAATTTCATAACTGTGGTCTCATAATCTCATCATTCTCTGTAGTCAAGGTGTAAACAACACGGTCACATGTTTAAGCGGTGGTTGGTGTAGCTCAGCGGGTAACACCACTACGCAGGGTGCCACCTCTACATGTGGGAGACTGGGGTTCGAATCCCAGTCTGGGTGACTATGCTGAGCTACACCAATAAGAGTCCTTGGGCAAGACTCCTAACACTACGCTGGCCTACCATTAACCTTGTAAGTCGCTCTGGATAAGAGTGTAAGCTGGAAATTAAATTATTCAATCCTACTGTAGGAATAACCGGTTCTTTGCTACGTTTCAGTTCTAGCTAATCAGAACCAGGCTTGAAATATCCTCAGTTGTACTTGTACTGCCTTCCCATCCCGAATAATAACCTGGTTTCTGATTTATTTAGTTTTTTATTTATTTTTCTACGTACCTTTATGATATTACAGTTGAATGTAGTGTGTTTGTTTGTACCCACCACCCTGTTGCATCATTCATTAGATCTTTTGCTAGGTCTTTTATCAGCCTGATAACTACAACAGGTAACTTAGTGAGTTGAAACTTAGCATCATGGCATCACTGTAAACCATTACCCGATTCAGGGCACCATTAAATTTCAAATTTAATTATTTTATAGGAAATGATTCAACGTGTCAAGAAATCTCAAACCATGGTGCAGTTTAAGTACAGTTCTATAGGAAATTATTTAGTTCACCAAGAAAAATCAAATCTTCTCAATAATGATGATTAAGTTTGATTAGAGGTGTATAATAATAATGTTCAGTCCATCATTTAATCTAAGAGTTTACAGATTGTTTAATTGGAATACAGTCTTACTGGAAATGATTCAGTACATCGAGAATTCTCCGAATGCTCCAGTGATTCAGTTTGATTAGGGCTTTATAGGAAATGGTTTAGTGCATCAAGCAGTTTCAAATTTCTGCAGTGATTAAGTTTTACATTATAGTTGAATTTGAAATGATTCAAATCGAATCATGAAATTTGTTTGACAGAATTTCATACATTTCATGAAATTTCATAAAAATCAATTATCATCAATTGTCATTAAAGGAAATGACTCAGTTTGAGTTTTACTGGAAATGATTTGATGTATCAAGTAATCTCAAAATGTGTCAGTGATTCAGTGATGAGTTTTATATGATTATATTTTTGATTTGATGTATCATTTAGTGAAGCAGGGAATCTCAAGTTTGACCATGATCTAGTTTGAGTACAGTTCTACAGGAAATGATTCAGAGCATCATCAAATTTGTGTAAGAGAGCGTTTGAATTACATGGATTTCAATAAATAAAAAATTTTAATCATTTTGACTGTAATGATGATTGCTTTCTTTACAAGCTCCACTTACTCTCTGTCAAGATTTGAGTTTTACAGGAAATTATTCAGTCATCACTAACAAAAAAATGTAAATAGAAGTTCTATAAGAAATTATTTCACTAAATCCCATTTAATTTACAAAAGACTCTAGGGTTAGCGTTTAATTAAATTTAATTAAAGACATCTAGGAAAAGATTCAGGGCATCAAGAAATTTTAATTTCAAGAATTTGATTTGATGAGTTTTATCAGAAATAATTTAATGAAGTAAGGAATCTCAAGCTTGACCATGATCCAGTTTGAGTACAGTTCTACAGGAAATGATTCAGAGCATCATCAAATTTGTGTAAGAGAGCGTTTGAATTACATGGATTTCAATAAATCAAAAATTAAAATCATTTTAACTGTAATGATGATTGCTTTCTTTACAAGCTTACTCTCTGTCAAGATTTGAGTTTTACAGGAAATTATCCAGTCATCAATAACAAAAAATTGTAAATAGAAGTTCTATAAGAAATTATATCACTAAATCCTATTTTTATTTACCAGTTTAATTAAAGACATCTAGGAAGTGATTCAGGGCATTAAGAAATCCCAAAATGTACCAATAATGATATTTTACAATGGTTAAGTTTTATAAAAACACTGTATTATTCCATTATTTACTGAAGATTCAAATGGAAAACTGTTGTAATTTTCCAGGGATTCAGTTTGATTGGTTTTATGGGAAATGGCTTAAGAAGTGGTGTACATGTGTATATGTGTTACATGAAGGTTATCATGGTTGGTAAGGTTTAACAACTGTACAACTCTGTGTATCTGTGTTTTACCGTATTACGTGATGTTTAGGTAACTCAACATTTCAGGCCAACCTGGTTCATTACTTCTTTAAGCTTCAAAGCTGCTTTGTTTTTAGAGCACACGGTTGTTTCTCAACTTGGTTAGCTCGAAAATCTGAATTACCAATTAGTACAAACAGAAATCAAAGACCCTAGAAATAAATAAGAAAGAAACACAACAAGGAACAGGTATACAAAACAACCGACAGGGAGACACAAACACCAAACAAGCACAAAGGCCACAACTGGGAGTCTAAATACACAAGGGCTAACCAGGAACACCTGGGAAGAGGTGGAGTTACAAATGAGGGAAAGAGGGCGGAGCTATAAACCAAAACAAACAGAAGCACATGGCACATGGCAACAAAATGCACATTGAGGTAGCAGAGGAGAAACAGAGAACCTGAAATGAACAGGGGCAAGACCCGACAGGATGTGATGGAGAGCATGAAACACCCACCCAATGGCTCTCAAAGGTTTCAGACTGAACAGAATCATCAAGAAGTCCAGCTCTGTCCTGGGGTGTGCTCTTGACCCGGTGGAGGTGGTGGGGGACAGGAGAAGAAGAAGATGCTGAAGAACCTGTCCCACCCCATGTACCACTCTCTGGAAGCACTGGGCAGCTCCTTCAGTGCCCCGCTGCTGAATGCGGTTGGAGTTTTTGATCCCCCGCAGATCCTTTTAAGGCCGTCAGAATGTAATATTCAGGGCACCTCATTTATCTCTACACTAGTCTAATTCTACACAAGTCAATTTAGTCTATTCCCCACACTCAGTCTATGATCTACATCGTCCATTTGTAGACTAGCCTAATTCTACACTAGTCATGCTACAGAGTCTAAGAGACTAGATCTCTACAGTAGTCATCTAGAACTAGTGACTTCTACACTAGCCTATTTCTACAGTAGTCTATTTCTACACTAGCCTATTTCTACACTAGTCTATCTCTACAGTAGTCTATTTCTACACTAGCCTATTTCTACACTAGTCTATTCCTACACTAGTCTACTCCTACACTAGTCTATTTCTACACTAGTCTACTTCTACACTGGTCTATTCCCACACTGGTCTATTTCTACACTAGTCTACTTCTACAGTAGACTATTCTACTATGTGCAATAATACCCAGTATTTCTCTACTACACTAGTCTTCTGGGTTTAAATTTCTTAGTATTTATCTGTATATTTTCCTGTACCTTTTGTATTTAGATCTTATTTGAAATTTGTATGTGCTGACACTTCGACTCTGATTTGGACATAGATTTCCCCACTGTGGGATCAATAAAGGATCTTATCTTATCTTATCTTTTCTTATGAAATCTGCAGTGCTACCATGACTTGATTTAAAATAGATTCAGTATGATCATGAAACATCTGATATCACCCAACATTCTATTCAGTCATGCTAATATGGTACAGTATACTACAATATATAATGCTTTTTAAATGTAAAATAAATTTGTATTGAAAAAACATCAGAATAATAATAACAATAATAAATGTGTCTAGCTGTCGCTGCAAAGGTGCTGTCCTTGTTGCTGTCATCGTGTGACTGGGACGCTGGAGAGACATTGTAAATTTGCTGTCCTTGCAGTCCCGGTCGGGGGCATTGTAGTACATGTGTGGATGTGTTATATTAAGGTTATCTTGGTGAGTAAGCAAAGAGGTGTAGGTTTAACAACTACACACGTACAGCAGATTAAACATGGAACTAACTTATTTAACTTGAAATTTACTGAACTTCTAGTACACTAATAAAGTTATTATTTATATTAAGAATAAACTAACTCTGTTTGATATTTGTTGCCTTATTATTTGACGTCCAGAAGCTCAACCAGTTTCATTAAACATCTGATATCGCCCACCATTCTATTCTGTCATGCTGATATGGTACAGTATACTACAATATACAATAACTTTTAAATGTAAACTGCACTAATCACTGCAGTGCATACGATAAAAACTACAGACAAAGTTCAATTTACAGTTAATTTACAAAGTTTAATACAACTGGCAGTTTTATTGTCGACATAGAATGAAGTTACAGGGGTTGGACAATGAAACTGAAACACCTGGTTTTAGACCACAATCATTTATTAGTATGGTGTAGGGCTTCCTTTTGCGGCCAATACAGCGGCAGTTCATCTTGGGAATGACATATACTGCGTCCTGCACAGTGGTCAGAGGGAGTTTAAGCCATTCTTCTTGCAGGATAGTGGCCAGGTCTCTACGTGATGCTGGTGGAGGTTCGTCCTTCTTGGTGGTATGCTGACATTACCCTGGATACCGTGGCTCTTGATACATCACAAAGACTTGCTGTCTTGGTCACAGATGCGCCAGCAAGACGTGCACCAACAGTTTGTCCTCTTTTGAACTCTGGTATGTCACCCATAATGTTGTGTGCATTGCAGTATTTTGAGCAGAACTGTGCTCTTACCTGCTAACTGAACCTTCACACTCTGCTCTTACTGGTGCAATGTGCAGTTAATGAAGATTGGCCACCAGGCTGGTCCAATTTAGCCATGAGACCTCCCACACTAAAATGACAGGTGTTTCAGTTTCATTGTCCAACCCCTGTATTTACTTACTTTAAGTAATAATAAGTGTATATCATTACAGTTATACTGAGTTGCCACTGGTAAATTTGAATAGCAGGTAAATATTGGTAGGTGTTTCTATCAGAGAGCTCCATTTAGAGTGGACACAGATTACTCTCAGTGCCCTTTGTGCTTGTTTGGTGTTTGTATCTCCCTGTCGGTTGTTTTGTATCCCTGTTCCTTATTGTGTTTCTTTCTTATTTATTTCTAGGGTCTTTGATTTCTGTTTGTACTAATTGGTAACAGATTTTTGAGCAAGCCAAGTTGAGAAACAACCGTGTGCTCTAAAAAACAAAGCAGCTTCGAAGCTTAAAGAAGTAATGAACCAGGTTGGCCTAAAATGTTGAGTTACCTAAACATCACGTAATACGGTAAAACACAGATAATTAATCTGCTCCAGTCTGTTAACTTACTGTTAGCGGTTTTATTAAGCCCTTCAAGTTCAACTAGTTTACTTACGTTTTGAGTTGTACAGTTGTTAAACCTTACCAACCATGATAACCTTCATGTAGCACTAAGGAGAGTCCCCTCATCCAGCCCAGTATTAATATAACCCAGTGTCCACTGTGTCCATGGGACTGCCAGCGGTATGTGCTGCTTTATGTTATAGCGGGACACACAATCACAATGACAGACCTGTCAGGTGGGTGTGTGCGGGCTCGCGTGTGCGAGTCCAGCATTCAGCGTGTCAGTGTTATGTCGGACAGTCAGTTCTCCATCAGTATGACTTTACCTCAGTCAGGCCTAGTGACCCGAACACAGGAGAACTATCACTCTTCCTCTACTCCCTGTGGAGAATAGAGGGAGTCTCTCTCTCTCTCTCTCCCTCGCTAGCTCTCTGTTGTTAGTACCTGTCTACCAACATTACAGACACTTCGATTGTGGTGTCGTGTTCAAGCTGTCAAAAGATAACAACCCTCTTTATTTGCCGACTTCTGTAATTTCTGCCGCATGTCGGGAGGACTGATGGAGAGACACGATGAGAGTCAATGAAGAACATGAACAATATCCTTAATGACAGACGCAGCGATGTCTTCCTCCGCTGCACTATAATCCAACTTCACACGGCTGTTTGCAAGGTCACCCTGCCGCTCGACGAGATTCACGTTCGCGTGGAAATGAAAACAGGCTACAGACAAAGTCGTCAGACTGCGACACGTGATGAAAGCAAACTCACGTCTAGCTACGCCATAGGCCTTCTTTACCACAGCTACCGCTATTTATAGCAAACATGTTTCATTAGAGCTGATTCATGTCCAACTGGATGCCATTTCTTTGACGTGCTTACAAAATGAAGGATAAATGAAGCATGTTTGGTATGAAAACGCACGCGCGCATGTGTGCGGGAGGCAGTCGGCAATGCTAGGTGCCTGTATAAGCTGTCACGCCGGGAAGATCAATGGAAATCATCATAAAAGCGCGCGAGAGAGGAGTGGAGGAGTGCCGAAACGGCGTCGCGTTCTCTAAAGAGGTAATCTCTGCTCATTTAGCTTCCTGACAGCCAGCTAGATTCACACGCTGGTTGTGCATAATAGGCAGTTAACCCTGATAAGCAACTCGTGCCGTGCGTTGTTTGTCTTAAAATAACCGAGCGTTCGGTGAAAGTCAATCAAACTGGAGCTGTTCTTCAGGAAGAGGGGGAAAAGGGAAAACAGAACAACACAGGGTAATGACAGGTAGTGCGATGTGGCTCTATCAACATCACGATGCCAGGACCACCTTCCCCTCATTCACTGACTTTGAAAAACTATAGCCGAATTTGTTTAAAAAAAAAATCAGAATTATAATAACAATAATAAATGTGTCTAGCTGTCGCTGTAAAGGTGCCGTCCTTGTTGCTGTCATCGTGCGACTGGGACGCTGGAGAGACATTGTAAATTTGCTGTCCTTGCAGTCTCTGCTGGGGACATTGTAGTACATGTGTGGATGTGTTACATGAAGGTTATCTTGGTGAGTAGGCAAAGAGGTGTAGGCTTAACAACTACACACGTACAGCAGATTAAACATGGAACTAACTTGGCTAACTTGAAATTTACTGAACTTCTTAAAGAAAAGTTCTTAATAAAGTTCTTAATAAAGTTATTAGTATTTAGTATGTGGTTGGTGTAGCTCAGTGGATAACACCACTACCCACCAAGTAGCCACCACCCCATGTGGGAGACTGGGGTTCGAATCTGTGCTACACCAATAAGAGTCCTTGGGCAAGACTCCTAACACTCCATAGGCCTACCTGTCATGTGGTTAACCTTGTAAGTCGCTCTGGATAAGAGCGTCAGCTAAATGCCAGAAATGTAAATGAAATGAAATGTAGTATTAACCCTTTGAACCCTTGGGTGAGGCATATATATCCGAAAGGCCGCTATAGCGGCCCACCTATCTACCGTCAATACCCGACAGGTCGCAATACCGGCCATTGCTATAATATTGGTCACACTGCGCATGGCACTCATGACGCTGGAATTTGCTGGTCTAAAAATAGCACTGTGTGGGTAGATTGTGTGGTGTGCGTATAATGCTGACATCATACAGAACTGTTACAAACCACACCACGAGAACCACGCAAGTGGGTTCATACTTTCCGGATGCTTGTTGACGAGCTGTGTCATCTTGATTGGGACACACCCCCGAGCGCTGGTGGCGATGTCACGTCACGAAACAGGAGGAGATGCAGAATGAACCCAGCATCCCCCTGCACTTGCCTGAGCAACCGGAAGGTGCATCTCCGAACGACAGATGCGTGTTTGTGCCAAAAAGTAAAAGCAAGCCAAGAGAGCACATCCAGAAGCGAAGAACCAGGACCTGCCAAAGAGTGCTAAAGCGGTGTACTGGTGTAAACCGTGCGGAGTGTTTCTGTGCACTGCCTCTGGTAACGACAACTGTTTAGAAGCGTATCATTCAAAGGTTCAGCTCTGGCGTCAGGTCAATAGGCCTAAAATTAAACTGCGGCAAAGAATACAAACTATTGCATTTTGAAAATTGTCGAAAATTGCTGGGGAGGCCAGGCTTATAGTGCCGAAACGCTGGGGAGGTCAGTGTTCAAAGGGTTAAGAATGACATTTAACATTTGTTGCCTCAGCTTGCGTTGTTTTGCACAGCATACCATTGTCAGCTATTGTTGCTGGCTCTAGAATCTGATTAGCTGAGCCACACTTAAGTTATTCTGTTGGACCAAAGGCAGGAAACCCTTTGAAGACGTCACCACACTCATCATCAAAAGAATACCTGCACCCAGAAGGAAGTGTGGGATTGCAGTGCTATTGGGAAGGGAGATGAAGGTTACCGGGAATGATAAATTTAGACTGATATGGGGAATATATCTTTATTGAGCTACACATACATGCAACCCAACATGCCAGACATCTCAGCATAGAGTTGTAGAGGTTCCTAATGGTGTCCTGTGATAATCCATCCCATGCAGCCTGAATATTAACACACAGTGCCTGCAGATTGGGTGGTAGGAGTGGAAGTCGTGTGACACCAGGCCTTCTGGATGTGTGACTGACCACAGTGCCTCCACACACTGATACGTTTGGAGGTCTCCACCTGAGAACGTTAGGCCATCAATCTGTGAAGTGAACCACAACAGTAGGTGGGTCCTAAAGAAAAGACCGTAACCCTGAAACCACCATTCAGTGTGCAGCAACAGAAGTCACAGTACAGACTGGACAGTTTTCAGCAGGCCTAGGTCACTAACAATAACTGTATGGCTAATAGTAAAGCGAATTAATGAGCTGAATAAAAATATGATGTGCGATATTGTGACACCGTGAAAGATGTTGACATGTTGGACAGCACATGCAAACCAGAGACAGCATCTATAGCGCACATGGCTGGCTGAACGCCGGTGCGTTTGATTTCTGTTTGTTTGCAGGCAGACAAAGCTTCAAAACTTGCGATCGGAATGACATTAAAGATCTTTTTCCACATGCTTTCGCATTATTCATCAGCTTTAGGTAAAGAGAGACGGGCCTTGAAGTCACGCTTTTCACAGCATCAGCACAAACCTGCATAAGCACATCCGCCATCTGTCTTTAACTACAAAGTCACCCGCTGCCGCTGCGCCACCACAGACGGCTCGGCACGGGACCGTCCAAACCAGCGCCAGGAGCTGGAACATGCTGTGGGACCGGCGCACACAGCTAACAGAAAGACTTAGCTCGATGCGTTGCAGCCTTGGCTGGTCAATGATCTGCACCGAAGATTTCATCTAGTCAGCAAGCTGGAGCTTTCCTACGAACAGTAGTCAAACCAGCCACACCTGTTTTGCGTAGGGGGTGCCACATGTGGAGGCTGCTACCGTAACACAAACCACTAAAGGAAATACAGGCCAACTGCTGCGAAGCTTACTGAACCACTTACCAAAACTCCCGCACATACGCTTATGTTCTCCCTACCAGTGAGTGGACATACCTGGACCAGCACGGACCATTGGAGCGGAAAGAAAAACGGCTGCTTGAGGACCTATAGGCTTGTTAGCATCGACAGCGTTAGCCTACGCAGCAAGAACCAGCCAAAGCATGACTTGAACTGCAGGCTGTGAGTTGGATTTAGGTTTGCCTCGGTACTGTAAGCCGCTACACACTTCTCTGTGTCTGGATCCGGTCTTAAAGGTTAAGCTCTCCAATGTGATTCATTGTCACTTTAGCATTTATAGTCAGCTTAGCATCTCACGATCCGGCTCTTTCTTCAGGTCTTTAAGCCTCTGCGGTTATCTGCACTATGACTTATTATCTGAACTCCACCCCGCGAATCACAGAGAGAGAGAGGAGAAGAGATTTGGGGTGAGAGAGAGACTCAAAGAGAGAGAGAGAGAGGGAAAGAGAGAGCGAGCGAGAGAGATTTAGCCTCAGCGTTTTCTAAATGCCCTCACTGAAGGAAAGTGGATGAGGGAAAGCTGTAGACGTTTATACAGTGGGGTTAAAGATGACCTTAAGCCTCTTCTGGAGAGGAGGAGAGTCTAGAGCAGATTGAAGTTTGAACAGAAGGGTGATTTCTAGATCACTGGTCACTAATGGTCAGTGGTTACCTTCCTGAGGGACACTTGCTCCATCTTATTACTGGATTACATGGATGCAGGTTGGAACCAAATTCTGCAGGACCGTAGATCTCCAGGAGGGGTGTTTGGTTACCACAGTACTAGATTATTATACTGGAGTGTTTAAACACTGGGTCCACTCAATTAGACACTCCTACCTTGCTGGTCCAGAGGAGACTAGAGTCAGAGACGATAGCTCATCTGCTGCTGCACAGTGCAGTGTCGGTCATCCTCTAGTCCTGCATCAGTGGACACAGGACACTGCCCACAGGAAGCTGTCCATGGGACATTGTTGGCTGGAAAGTTTGGTCAGTGGATGATACTCAGTCCAGCAGCACTGCTGTGTCTGATTCACTCACACCAGCGCCACACACACTAACACATTAACACTACATCAGTGTCACTGCAGTGCTGAGATTGATACACCTCCCACATAATACCTGCCCTGTGGTGGTCCTGTGGGGGTCCTGACCATTGAAAAACAGGGTAATACAGTATACAGAGAAACAGATGGACTACAGTCTGCAACTGTGGAACTACAGAGTGCTCCTATATGGAACTCTTAACATGATCAGTGAGTTTGGAACAAGGAGGTGGTTTTGCCTGGTCGGTATATGATATGTGTAGTATTGTGTGGGTGGTATATGGTTATTTCCATTGTGTGTCTATTCGGTCACAGTGTAAACAGACCGACGTTTAGCAGTTAGTATTTTATTGTTGTCTTTTCTTGGTATCCAATCAGATGATCAAATAAAGGATCCACATGATCTAATCAAAGCAGGAAAATTAGCTTTTGAGACCCCCCACCTACCAACAGGTGGCAGTGAGACAGGTGAACTGAGGTGTGTTTTGTGTGAACCTTAAAATAAAACAAGATTTTCTTCCAGATCGCTGCTGAAGTACTACAGATGCTTTCTGAGGGCAACAGTGAGGGGACAGGCCAATACATATCACTAGTAAGAGCATAGGCTGGAAATAGTTTCAGATCTCTAGAAAAATGAGACTTCCAGTGACTTTTATATGTCAGCATGGTTAGTGGTTTGCACCGTTGGTTCTAATTTTTGTGGCTGTTTTATTTAAAATTGTTGTTTTTTGGTCAGTTTCATATCTGCAGCTATGGCAGATAATACTGGACACCCTGCTATTATTGTAATGGGGAGGTTGAGGCAGGTTGCGAACACATAGTGGATTTATTCAGGTTTGTCCAGGAGACAGGGGTCAAAATACAGGAAGGCATTCACAGATAGATATCCATAAAGAGAGTGAAGACAGCCAGAAACAAAACAAGGGTCAAAAACTCAGGAATAAACACAAACACTACAAAACACCAGTACCAGGCACAGAAGACAAACACGGCTCAGAACTCACAAGAGAAACCAGAGACTTCACCCAGACAGCGCAAACAAAGAAGTCTTATGGCAGTCCTAACGAGTTCAAGATGAGCTACAGGTGTGGGAGTGGGTGGAGTCAGGGTGGAGCAGAAAAATCAGTGCAATGACATGAAGTCTCCAGAGGGGGCGTTGTGTGACAGCTATAGATGATCCACAGACACCTGAATGAACTTTCTGGTGATGCTCAGTTGGTTACCAGAAGCGTTAAGGTTATTGTTTAGGTTTGGGTTTAGGAATAGATTTAAGTTCAGTTGCATTAGTTAGTTAAAAACACAATCAGTATCTACAAAGCATCTAACGTGGAGCATCAAATCTCACCTACATTTTTAATAATAATAAATTTTAAACTTCAGCTTTTGCGTATTATTTTGTCCTAGAATATTGTCACCAAGTTACGGCCAGAAATATACAGATATGCTCAGGCTTTCGTTCTAAAGCAGGGCTGTCCAGGAAAGTCAGTGTCCAACTCAGTTGGGTAATTTCCTTGCTCAAACACAGGCATCAACAAAGGGATCAGGTGTGTTTGAGCAGGAAAATCACCAAACTGTGCTGAATACCGGACCTCCAGGAAAGGAAATGACCATCCTTATTTCTAGTCCTGGTTCCCACCAGTTAACTCATTACCAGCCCTTACCGAGCGGAACTGGATGCAGGAACGTCAGGGGTCTTGAGGACCAAGGCTGGAAACACTGCTTTAGGGAACCTAACGTGGTTCTTCCACGGCCCTGATCCAGTGAACAGTTTCATTTTTAGAAAGTATTGGGATCACTGGCGACACAGTGGTCCAGTGAGTAGCGCTGCCATCTGACAGCACAACAAGCCTGGGTTTGATTGTGTATGGAGTTTGCATGTTCTCCTCGTTATGGTATGGGCTTCCTCCCAAAGACATGCAGTCGAACATCACGTTGCCTCTTGTGCCTTGTGATGGGCTGGTGACCTGTCCAAAGTGTTCCTTGCCTTCTGCCCAGTGAGTGCTGGGATAGGCTCCAACTCCACAGAGTAGCTGACTCATCAGTATCTACCGGCTTGATTTGATTATGACCGCAACAACATGGATGCCTCAGAGAAGTCGACAAGTGAGGAGTCCATTTCCACATCTACAGAGCTTCAAGGATCAGACATTGAAATGTTGTCATCACTGGGTTCCTGAAGGCTGCAACAAAAAGTCCTGTGTGGTTGGAAAGGAGACATAACATCACATAATGTCCCATCAAGGCCTCCTAGGGTGCACAAAAGTCATCAACAAATTTGCAAGATTTTGGAGTTCTGTATCTCCTGTTCTTTGAAAGCTAGGCATGTGATCTGGGTCTTATTGGAAAGAGCAAGTCACGCTCTACTTACACATGGAGTTTGTCTTCAGCTTCCCAACCCCTACAAAGTCTGAAGTCAGCTACTACTATTTTTTAAGTATGGTGCTCTTAATTTTACAGGATCTCTGGACCTCAGCCGCACGTGAGTGTCTGAGCAAGTCGCAAAAAAGAGCGCACTTGAGCGCAAATTTGTGAGATTTTGGGGTCTGTATCTCCGGTTCTCTGAAAGCTAGCAGTGCGTTCCAGGGCTTGTTGGAAAGGGCACTTCATGCACTACTGACTTGAAGAGTTTGGCTTTGTCACGGACATTTAAAGTCAGATTTTTAAAGTCGCCTGTTGCAAAGCATTCCCTTCTCCTATGGTTTTACTCATGACTTCATCAGCGTTTAGTTGACATGGACCTGGCTCGCTTGAAATAAATGTCAACTTCAAAAAATCTGTAGTTTTGAAACCCCTACTGTGCACTCACATTGCATGAGCTGCTAGTTTAGCTTGAAAGTGAAAGACAGCTAGATGAACCACATCTGAAACACTGGCACTTTAGACATCCCTCTCCAAAGCAGCTGAACACTGCAGACATTTAGGCCCCTTGTTCATTTCTAAAAACGGTCTTGTCGCCTCTAATATCGTAGCCCAAGTAGAGCAACGAGGTAATGCAGCCTTCATAAACGATCGACAGAACGGGGCATCTCAAAGATTAGCCTATATGCATTGCAGGAACGCTCTGTAATATGAAAATACAGCCGACAGCTTTGTTTCCTATAGAATCTGCCACTTGTCTTGTTAGCAGGTAGCAGCGCAACAGCATTTTATTTGATTTGTCAGCGTTTCCACTTAGGCACTTTGTGCATTTGCTTGAAGACGATCCTTTTCACCTCTTTCAGATCCCTCTGCTGCTCTGATGTTTAACATGCCTCTTTTACAGCGTGCACTCAAAGAGCAGAAAGGCGACTGTTACTTCGTTTTATCTGTCAAAGAGCACGTTTGTCAAGAAATCAATTGCAATAAATCACAAGCCCAACTGATTTACAGAACGATTGTGGAATTGATTTGCTTAATGAATCATATCATCCACCCAATTATCCTGCGAGACCTGCTCAACAATAGGCAGCTGAAGATCAATCACGGGGCGGAGGGAGGAGAAGGACAAGAGAATTAGCAGGGTCCTGTTAGCAGGGTGAATAAGAGGACATGCTGTTTAGAAGGCACTGCCTATAAACTTGAGAAATCTAGAAAAGCATGCGTTTGGAATTGAAGTGTTTCACCAGAAACAGATTCATACTACATTCATACTAGTGTTCCGGTCAAGCACTGAAGTAGGTGTGGGATAAAACTAGAGTTTAACTAAGACCTCTTGTAGCTTGAACTACACTTCCTGGCCAAACGTGGGCTGCACACTCTTTCAATAGACCACCTTCAGATTTGATTAAGGCACGCATATGCTATGGACTTGTTCCTACAACCGTATGCAAAGTCCCAACATTTATTGTCATGTAGAGTTGGGATGAGTTCCATGGGAGTCTGTACAGTCTCCTCCAGCACATCCCAAATACCCAAAGATGACATGCCAAAGATGGGGTTAAGGTCTGGGCTTTGTGGTGGCCAGGTCATATACGAGAATGATTCCTGGTGCTCCTTGGAGCACACTTTCACAGTCTTAGCCAGATGAATCTTGCCACTGTCGTGCTGGAATATGGCTGCGCTGTCAAGGAGGAAGAAATCCATTGATGGGAAAACTTGGGTTCAAGGGGTCAACTGACTTCATCTTATTGACCTGCAATGTTGCTGGGCCTTAACCTGACCAACACTAGCAACCCTGGATGATAACACTGCCTCCAATGGCTTGTGCAGTGGGAATCTCTTTATGCACTTCCCTATCCTGAATCCACTGGGGGTCAATCTGCACTAAACATACCACATGATCTTTATGCCCCCTAAAAAATGGAAAATTTTGGTCCAGTTTATCTTATTAACAGGTGGTCTTTCTCAAGTCCACACAGCTGTACAGTCCCAATCCTGTGAGTTCTGGTCTGGTGGAAATGCTCTTACATATACAATTAAACTAACTTCCCATGGTCCACTTTTTCCAGTGGACACCAAATAATGTTCGAGTGATTCCAGATCACACTTATTCTAAAATTTTCTTTCCACTCACATTTCTTCTACAAAGTTGACAGTCCTCCACCTTTCACCTCCACCTTTCTTTTAGCCTTTAAGAACGTGCTAGAAAGTTGTGAACCCAATTCAAGTCATTTCAGCTTCTGCCTAGTTAGTACTTTGCTTGATGCCAATAATCTGACTCTTCTGAAACACAGTAACATCTTCTCCACAACCACAACATTCATCTTCTTCCTTACTTAACCCACCCATCAGTAAGGGTTGCGAACTAAATACATATATATATACAGGGGTTGGACAATGAAACTGAAACACCTGTCATTTTAGTGTGGGAGGACTCATGGCTAAATTGGACCAGCCTGGTGGCCAATCTTCATTAATTGCACATTGCACCAGTAAGAGCAGAGTGTGAAGGTTCAGTTAGCAGGTAAGAGCACAGTTCTGCTCAAAATACTGCAATGCACACAGCATTATGGGTGACATACCAGAGTTCAAAAGAGGACAAATTGTTGGTGCACGTCTTGCTGGCGCATCTGTGACCAAGACAGCAAGTCTTTGTGATGTATCAAGAGCCACGGTATCCAGGGTAATGTCAGCATTCCACCAAGAAGGACGAACCTCCACCAGCATCACGTAGTGACCTGGCCACTATCCTGCAAGAAGAATGGCTTAAAGTCCCTCTGACCACTGTGCAGGACGCAGTATATGTCATTCCCAAGACCAACTGACGCTGTATTGGCCGCCAAAGGAGGCCCTACACCATACTAATAAATGACTGTGGTCTAAAACCAGGTGTTTCAGTTTCATTGTCCAACCCCTGTATATATATATATACTCTAAAAATATTATACATCGCAATAATTATCCAAGCAATGACTTTTAAGTATTTACTTTATTTAACTGGACTTTTCAGCAACTTTCTTGTGGCCAGGCAGTGTACATTAACTCATTTCAGAGCTAAAGCAGCAGTCTTAAGACACCAATTGCGTCATGAAATTTGAGAATTCTGCTAAGCCATTGCAGGTTGAGTGAATACTGCAACAAGTACCAAACACCCACCCACTAAACTATGCAAGAGGTACATTTACCATGCTCTCCTGCTAGTCGTTGGCCAGCTTTGACACTATTTTGGCAATTCTTGAACGTGGGAGTACAGTAATATGGCCATAAGGTAGCGCTTAAGTTTTTCTCTGGTGGCCTCCAAACAGCCATTTCTAGGCTTATATAAGCGACTGTGAGTGAAAAGCTGTGGTTATGGGACTTTCTTGCACTGTGCCCTAATACAAAAGCAGTAGTGTCAGAGTCGGCACTGGTTTCACGCTGAAAGCGAGTGTCACTGGGCTCCATGTACGTAAGAGACAGTGCGTGCGCTGCTGGATGTGATTTTGTATTATAAAGCCCTGTAGAGAGCCGTGTCTGCAGGGGGCCCACTGGAACAACTGGTGTCGAGTGTCTGCAAGACCTTGGGAGAGAGAGAGAGAGAATGAATCAGAGATTGGGGGGGCATCAGAGAGAACAGCGTCAGACGGGCACAGATATCACCATGGGTACCGACAGTTGAGACTGCAAAAACAAAGATTATGCCATGTAGAGGGAATGTGTGTGTGGGAAGAGATGGGGGCAGGGTGGGCATATCACTCTCTGAAAAAAAAAGAAAGAGAGCCTGCAGTTGGCCTTGTCTCACAGTGGTGCCCATTAGACGCCAGGGACAGCCAGTAAAGAGCCAGAGTGCGTGTCTATGTGCAGAGAGGGGATTGTGTCTCTGTTCTGTTAACAGGGAAGTTTTCGGATCTAGTCGTCCTGACATGCCATGACATGCAAGCATAACCAATGGCAAACGTCTCCAGCCTTTTGTTTTGTGGTTATTCAGTAATGGACACCATCGCTTGGACAGTAAGGCTGTACAGCAGGAACAGGGTCGTAAATCCCTCCGCTGTTCAGAACAGCCAGTACTGTCCTGCCCCTCTGTCTGATTCCTATAAAACACTTCCTGCTGATTTCAGAGATGCAGACAGGAGGCCAAGTGGCCTTTATAAAGAGTTAAAAGTGCTGATTGACAAAAATAATCTCTGGGCATAGGAGTGTGTGAGTGTGTGTGTGTGTGTGTGTGTGTGTGTGTGTGTGTGTGTGTGTGTGTGTGTGTGTATGTGTGTGTGTGAGTGTGTATGTGTGTGTGTGTGTGTGTATGTGTGTGTGTGTGTATGTGTATGTGTGTGTGCATGTGTGTGTGTGTGTGGTGTGCGTGTGTGCGTGTCTGTGTGTTTATGTGTGTGTGCATGTGTGTGTGTATGTGTGTGTGTGTGTGTGTGTGTGTATGTGTGTGTGTGTGTGCGTGTATGTGTGTGTGTGCGTGTGCATGCGCGTGTGTGTGTGTGTGTGTGTGTATGTGTGTGTGTGTGTGTGTTTGTGCGTGTGCGTGTGTGTGTGTGTGTGAAAAAGGGGTGTCAAGTTTTTATTATTTAAGGAATATAAGCTTGCTGTCACCTTGCTACATTAGTTTGTAATAATTAAATGTTAATTACATAATAATTACCCAATTAAAACAATGCATGTTCCATATTGACAGCTGTACGCTTTCCAACTTATTCTTTCAAACTTACTCAAACATTTTTTTTTTTATATTCTATTTCAGGAAACAACAGATGTATAAAAATATAAACAACGTATGAACATGGACATTTGGCCAAACAGAAAATCACCATGTCCGAATCTTAATAAAACAATTAAGTTAAAAGATAGATTAAAGTTAGAACACATACATTTGACAGAATTACTCTGCTTGTTTTAATATCTCATGAGCAAAAAATACAGGGGATATAAAAGCTCATAAACCCCTCCCACAGCAGCAGACTTTCATCAAGTAAAGCCAGAAATTAAGATTCTTTAATGTGACCATACAAACAAAACAACTCCAGAAACTTATTTGAATAGCTGGGCATTAAAAAAACTCCCAATAACTCGTTCCATATGTACAAAACACAACAAAAAACATGTATAAAATTGTATATTGTCTAAAAACATCTCCAAAATGGGAATTTTACAGAAGAGAGGAAAAACCTACTTTAATGTTACTGTAAGTCAATGGAACCAGGCGTTTTCTCAAGCAATGTTGGACCATTTCTGTTGGTCTATTCATCATGACATTTTAAACAATGCATAAAAGTCAAAATGGAGATGATTTTCATTAGGCAGTGACTATGCCTATATGAATAAACAGGTTCCTATAGCCAAAATTTAGCTATAGCTAAAAAAAAATTTATATAGCCAAAAATTTCATCAAGTTTCAACTCATAATAAATTGCTAGATTAAAGTTAGAACACAAACGCTCAAGAGAACTACTCTGCTTGTTTCAATGAAAGTTTACATGCCCTAGCTTTTGTGAGGTAAAGCTAGAAATGAGGATTCTTTATCATAACCTTTCAGCCAACACAGTCCAGGAGACATATAAGAACCCATACACTGGTTCAAATCAGGGTGCACACCCTTTTATAATATGGCGTGTTGGCCATCATTCAAAACCATGTTCAAAATAAGCAGCACCCCCCACCATCATTGAAAGTGAAATGGGGAAAGGGACTGTAGTCGTGACAAACGGGATAACGACAAGCTCCAAATATCAAGATAGTTAGAAACAAAACTTGATAACATGCATCAAAGCTTAAGACTAAAAGGAATTTCATATTCCAACATGATAATGAGGACGATCCAAACCCCACATCCAAATTAGCCAGGAAGTACATCCAGAATGGATTGGGTTAGAGAAGCCTACTTAGACTTCAAGACTCATCTCCACAAACCTATGTAATCGATTTGTGAGTGGAATGAAACTGTGAAAGCAATGACTGACACGATGGCAAAAAGAGATTCAATAAAGTCTTAGTGGTCTCGCTGTATATAAAGTGTCTTTAATAACTGTGTAATTACACATTAACTATGCATGTAAAAACAATGTAACTGCTGCTGTTGTAGTAGTGTTTACATATGTATCACAGAAATACAGCATTTGTAATTATACATGTGTATCTTGAAGTGTATACATATCTATAGGTCTCATGGCTAAATAGGACCAGCCTGGTGGCCAATCTTCATTAATTGCACATTGCACCAGTAAGAGCAGAGTGTGAAGGTTCAGTTAGCAGGTAAGAGCACAGTTCTGCTCAAAATACTGCAATGCACACAACATTATGGGTGACATACCAGAGTTCAAAAGAGGACAGACTGTTGGTGCACGTCTAGCTGGCGCATCTGTGACCAAGACAGCAAGTCTTTGTGATGTATCAAGAGCCACGGTATCCAGGGTAATGTCAGCATACCACCAAGAAGGACCAACCTCCACCAGCATCACATAGTGACCTGGCCACTATCCTGCAAGAAGAATGGCTTAAACTCCCTCTGACCACTGTGCAGGACGCAGTATATGTCATTCCCAAGACCAACTGACGCTGTATTGGCCGCCAAAGGAGGCCCTACACCATACTAATAAATGATTGTGGTCTAAAACCAGGCGTTTCAGTTTCATTGTCCAACCACTGTATATCTGTATACACTTCAAGACACACATGTATAATATATACATATATATATATATATATATATACTAAATAATATAAATATACTATATACTATATAGTATATAATATATATACTGTTCACCTATACTGTTAATCATTACTGAATTATAATATTAGAAAACATCTATGCACCCTTTACACAGGTTTAATTACATAAGAGAATGCCTGCTGTCATATACCCTGCACTGACATATACTTGTGCATGCACATAAGGCTTACTTTGGTAATTATCTGTATCATACAATACATTATCAATAAATCCAATGTTATTGCATGTATTGTTACTGTGTTACTACACTGTTATCACAGAACTGCATTATTAGTGGGATTGCACTGACTTACACATCCTGGATTTTGTCTATTTGTCCTGTTGGTTCACTGTTTGTGTTTTTTTCTACTTTCCCAGTAAAGGTTGGAAAACATAAGATTTATCCTTTCTCTGCTTTACATTACTGAAATCTTGTTATGCAGTAAAGTTGCAATAACAATAAAGGCATTTGGAGTTTTTCTCTCTCTTTAGATTACACCATGCTTTCGTTACTGCCAGCAATAATGGCAATATAACCGAGCAACCTTTTCCGAAACCTCTGCTTCTGAGAGTCTTCATATTCTTGAACCTCATTGAAGTTATGATGCTTGATCTAAAACACATTAACATCAGTTCTGCTGGCTGAGGTGAGGATGACGCTGTGCAGGAAAAGGCCTTTGTGCCGATGGATTTTCCCCTTTGGGAGCAAGCAGAGGCCTGATTTACTGCCTGCGAGTGTGGTATTGAAGGCAGAGGCTCTATGATAGATAACGATACATAAGCCGCTGTTCGAAGCCATGCTCCTCGCAAAACACACACGTAAACAACAACAACAACAGAAAACTTTCAGTCAATATTGTCTCGCCTTACTTTGTTATGTTTTTTTGTTTTTTTGCAGCCGGAGAAATAATTGTCCTAATAATAATGACAGCAGATGCTGGGGGCTGGCCCTGGCTGGCTTTGATTGTGTGACCTCCTGACCTTTTGGCTTTATTTCAGAGTGCGCGGGCCGCAGTAAACGAATGAGTGGTCGTCTCCCTCTGTCTGGGGTTATGAGGGATTATTGACTTGGGTTTTATAAATATTTAATGCTCACATTAAAAAATATGGCAGAGGACGGCCATTAGGGTTCGGTAATAAAGAGGCTTTCTGGGTGATTGAGTGAGGTGCTGGGCTGACCGGGGCCGACGCAAGGCCACTCTTTGATGAACAGGGAACACATCACGGCCTGGACGACTCTGTCTCCGCATTTATGGAATCCACTGAGGACAAGAAGCAGGGCTGGACATTAGAACGGCGCTGGACCACAGGCCTGCAGCTGCTGCCATAATGGCCTTAATGGCTGCGGCTTTGTGGCTTTATGACTGGTGATACTGGGCAGATTGTTCTGAAGAGCATCTACTTCCACGTGGCCTTTTCAAGCAAATAAAACCGCTCCATGAGTTTAGTTGCTTCGCGTGCCTGGGAAATCCTATGCGCAGGGCGAACCCACCAAAGCTTTCCTGCACGTATATGCTTTTATGATAGAAGGCCGTAATACGTGAGCATATGGGCAGTTAAAACGTAAAATGCTAAGACAGGCTATGTGTTTTGAATACTTCACCATTTTATACCTGTCACTCTGCGCACTGGCAGCTATCTCACGCTACAGATATTTCCCAGAATAGCATGCGACCAAAAATCGATGCCTAATCTGATTAGGGGGTTGTTTTATTTCCTCTGATAGAATTTAGATTTGCTCTGAAGTGCTTCTTTCAGTAGATAAAGGAAGTTATTTGCAGGTAAAACAGGCGGTTTGATTCTCTTTGGCTAGTATAAAGACAGGGGCCTCTCCATTGTCCAGTTTGTTCATTGTAATAATTGTGCGAGACACAGATAGGCGCCACGCAGTGTCCTCGGCAGGTAGGCTCTCACTTATCAGGCTGCAGATCATCCGTCGGAGGCAAATAAGCACAACAGCTCACATTCAAATGTTGTTCTTTGGCATATTGACACTGCGGCTATCAGGCAGGCCTATTATGTGCGGCAGGGCCAGATCTATGCCAGCGGGCGGTTGCATAATAACCTGCAAATCACTGATGCAAGCGCTCTGCATCCTGTTAATTGTCTATGTTGTTGGGGGGGGGAGTGAGGGGAATGCAACGGGCACCGTTGTCTTGATGAGAAATTGACATTTTCTGACCCGCTAACCAGAGGCACTCAGAGAGGCAGATAACATCCGTGCTTGTTTTAAAAGAGGGAGGCCATTCTTCTGGCGTCTTTATAAGGCTCTAGTTCTCTAGACTGATGAGTATGGATTTCACCTCGCGCCTCTTTAAACATCTGAACTATGAAGGGTTCAAAACGATACCACCCCTTTTAGACCAGCGATAACCTTGGCCTTTGAATTTATCCACTATTTATTTTCGCTTAATTAGAAAGTGACCAAGAGCCCGGCTTTGATTGTATCTGAAGCGTAGGGTGCTGGACATGAGTCTTAGACTTTGTTTCATTTGAACAAACACTGGTTTACAAAGACCTGGTGGGGTGCAGTAAGCTGGTGAGTAAATAGATGCTTTGCTAGCAGGTATTATAGGTCTTGACAGGTGTTGAGTTGCACATTTATGGCATTTGGCAGATTGCTGGTTTAATAATATACAGATTTAGGTGAATTCAGCATTAGGAGTCTTGCTTAAAGACTGTTTAGCAATGGGAAGTCAAGGTCATCACAAGTCCATTAGTGCTGATATACTACTACCAGACAGGAGGAAATGGAGAAGTCCAAAATCAAACATAGACTTACAGAACAGGCAGTTTATTGTCTTTATGAAAGCCAAAATATTGTAAATGTCATCACAGCCTTTTTTAGATCAGTATGATATGATCGCTGTGGCAAAGGCACAAAATACAGTGGGCCAAGAGGGACCTGGGAAACCCTGATTGACTTCCTGGGCCCCCAAATGTCTCTAAAATAACTTTCCTAGAGGACCTTTGAAAATAAATCTAGTATGATGTCAAACACTCCAGTTAACATAAATACCGACATACAAGTAGGAATTATCTCTAGATGATAAAGATGTACATGCTGCCCGGAAGGATAGTGATGTTCCATCTACACCTTAAGAACACAAGGTATTAGTGGACAGTTAACAGCCAGACTAGCAATAACAGTGACTCTTGCCAACACAGGGAAATGGTAAATAATCATAGGAGACTGTTACAATGTAACTAATGTAGCACATACCTGCACAATGTATATAGCCTGTATAATTCTAAATTGTTTACATTTTATATTTTAAATTTTATTTTATATATTCTCTGCATGCTTAATTTTTGATCCTTGTTATTTGTCTATTTATATTTATACTTTTTATTCTATGACATCCAATGTGGGCAGCAAAGTAAGAATTTCATTGTACAGGGAAACTAGTTTCCTTACTGTGCATATGACAATAAAGCTTTGAATCTTGAATCTTGAGACGTCCAGTGTTGGATTTAAGCTTTTAAAAACACAGTGTAGTTCAAGACTGGATTACAAAGCCCAGAGTCATGCTACCTTCCACGAAAAAAATTAAGGAAGTATCCAGCATGTAGTGTTCCCAATATCAGTTCCTTAATGTACACCGTCCTGTAATGACATTCACAACATCATCAACCTGCGAGGGTTAATATGGGTTGGGCCGTGTGCTCAATCTAGAAAGAGAATTACCAGAGTTGCTAAATCAGGCATTTTGCTGCCACTGAAGCTAACATCAGGGCCACAATGTCAACTATGTAATCAGCCAACCAACATCTGACCCTCTAGAATAGGAGTGGGTATTTCAGATGTTAGGTGTTGGGCAACACAGTCAAGCCAAACTTATTTACATAGCACTTTTCATAACGGATGTTTTCACAAAGCAACTTTACAGAGAACCGGGGTCCAAGCAGGAGAGTGGCGAGGAAAAACTTTCGGCTAAATCTATCTACCTATCTACCTATCTATCTATCCATCCATCCATCCATCCATCCATCCATCCATCCATCCATCCATCCATCCATATGATCAATATGATCACTGTGGCAAAGGCACAAATTACAGTGGGCCAAGAGGGACCTGGGAAACCCTGATTGACCTCCTGGGCCCCCAAATGTCTCAAAAATAACTTTCCTAGAGGACCTTTGAAAATAAATCTAGTATGATGTTAAACACTCCAATTAACATAAATCCATCTATCTATCTATCTATCTATCTATCTATCTATCTATCTATCTATCTATCTATCTATCTATCTATCTATCTATCTATCTATCTATCTATCCATCTCAGAGCAAGAGGAAGAAAGGGGAACACATCCTCTTCAGGTCCACAGTGTTTCGGATAAACTGTCCCAATACATTTTATGGAGTCTCATCAGTATATCCATTTACATTTAAGGCATATAGCAGACGCTCTTATCCAGAGCGATTTACAACCATGCTTAGTGTTCAGTTGGATATTTTCCAGGGAGTACAGGAAGCTTAGAGTCTAAACTTACCATGAGCTCAGACAATGCCTAAACAAGGATACCCACGTTACACCCACAACACTAAACTCCATGTACCATATAGAACTACCAGTCTGGACCAATGATATTGAGGCCATTACTAAATAAGCTGCACAGAAACATGTAGTTAACCCTAAATGTCAGCCCACTTTATGCCACTGTTTAATAGCCTTGCTCCAATAAAGCCTATTTCTCAAGACAGAAAATGAAAAAGAACCCCTGATACACTGATATCACGTATCACACACCCTTACATTCTAATATGCCATATATGACCAAATATTTAAAAGCAGTCTAAGCTGTAGGCTGTTATAACAATTATCATATGAAATAGCATGAGCTAAAATCAAAATCCTCCAAGCACAATTCACCCTTCGAAGGAGACGGGCCGAGTGCCTGAGCGAACTGCTGTGAACTGCACCCCGTCTTGCCTGTAATTGCATAACTTACATTTTCAGCATTGTGCTCAATGAGGCATCCAGTCGAATCACTTATAAAGCAGGTTCCTGATGAGAATCGGGTGAATGTGCTAGTCGCCTAGCATATGACCTTCATCAAGGTTAGCACCTGTACTGTCCTTTCACTCTTCCTTCTCAAGCTAGCCCTTCTGCTGCTAATGAAGCATGTATGAGTGACAAACCCCATGTGTGCCTGTAGGTTGTAATTCACATCATGGGTAGCTGAAGAGCTTCTCCCGGCCTTCTAATGACGTCCTGTTAATACTGACGGAATCCTCTGTTTGGGAAGTTATAGGAATGGGAAGTGCTATACTGGAATATCTGCCGAGATGCTATCAGGCGCAAGGCAGAAACGGCTAGCATGGAGAGTCCGGAGTGAAATGGCAGTTGTTCTTCAGGGATCAGTGGGCTGAGCAGGGCTGCTTCCCCCCCCCCGAGACTGCCATTTTCTTCCAGGAATTCACAGAAGTGGAAGATGAAAGCCTTGTGTCACCAGCTCACCCCAAAACACCCAGCCCTAAGTGCCTCAGCCAGCGCCACAACAAGTACAAGGCCAGGCAAACAGGGCAGCCATCTTCAGTGTGCTCTGTTTCGTAATGGCAGAGATTTATACACATCTGCGATGCCGTTTCAGACAGTACTTGACGATTCCAGATTAACCACAGCAGCTGATTCGCTGGTTTGACGGGTATTGCTTATGTTTTAGTTGAGGTTTAATTTTTCGCTTCCTGTCTTACTGAGAGGACTGATGCATTTTGGGTTCTGTAGGTAATATTTTAAAATGTTAATAAGGTTATCTGAAGAATTATCAAAAGTATGATCTTATTATTATTTTCATTTTTCAGTTTTGTGCAGTATGTGAGAAGAATATATTGATTCCCAATAGAAGGAATCTTGGTGGGTAGGTTTGGTATTGTGAGCCATGCAAGTGATTCAAGTTTCACGCTCAGTTGCACATGTGACGTAACAAGGAGGGGCCTTAACACTGTATCTGACTGACCCAACAGCCATGACATTCAATGAGCAAGGGTGCCTCCATGAGTCATCCTGTTAGTGTGAGCACCATTGGCAGATGGCTGCAAGACGGAAGGGTACACCATCAGACAGTTACCCCGACCTCCTTAACCATGTCATGCCAGACTGTCATGGAGTGACTCAGAATGGCAGCGGGTCATCTTCAGTGCTGAGTCCTGATTTTGTCTTGGTGGAGACGACCAATGAATCCACATGTAGAGCACCAAGATGGTGCCAGGACTTCACATGTCCAGGACTTCACACTTCACATGTTAGGTGTAACTCCACCTCCACCCCTACTGCACAGTCTACAGGAACTGTGTGAGGATATTGAAGCTGCATGGGATGGATTATGACAGGACACCTCTACAGCTCCATACCGAGATGTTTGGAATGTTTGGATAGCAAACATGGTGGCCCGACACCATGCTGAGAGACAGACTTCAGTGTGTGCAGCTCAGTCTAACTACATCATCATTTATTGTTCTTGGTAACTGAGAAAAACTTTGGGTATCTTGAGTGCGTACCAAACCACAAACTGTGCAGTAGGACAACCCCAATTTTTGGGCTGCTTGAGTTAACAACATGGTTTTCTGTTTTTCAGGTTTGGCTTCCTTTCCTACGTCAAGTGGGGGCACATTGGAATAGCACCACCTTCATTTCCACCTACGTCTTTAGAACTACCTTCAAAAGGGGGGTTCAGTTTTTCAACATGCTAGCAGCCCTGGGAGTTACGGGATCAGCTCTTGTTTTCTACACCTGAGTGGATAAAGTTTACAGTCTGCCAGAACACCCATGTGTCTGCTATTCTCTTCTTCTTTGAATTTCATTTTAAATGGGGCAGCAGTTGAGATTTGGCTCATCGTTGCTACTAGTCCAGATTCTTGTTCAGGCTTTGTGTTCCTCCTAACATGGTGCCGTAGTTACATTCTGGGCACCTAATGCTACCTGTCCAGCTTCTAATTTAGACTTCCTGTTCCTCCTTAAATGGTCCCACAGTTACATTCTGATGCCTCGGGCAACTGCTGTTCATTGCTGCACCATTTAAGGAGGAACGGGAAAATGAAGAAGCTGGCTTCAGCTTTGTGTGTCTAAATGTTTTTCCAACCTGGGTTAGGAAAATGCAGTATCGTCAACAAATCCTTTTCTATATAAGTGATTGATTTCAACTGTGGTGGAAAATGAATAAGATAATTATGCTCTGTGTTTCTTTGGCTGTTTAGCACTAGTCCCAATAATGCTAACACTATTGCTATTGCTTGTTAACTGAATGTCTGTAAGATAGATAGATAGATAGATAGATAGATAGATAGATAGATAGATAGATAGATAGACAGATAGATAGATAGATAGATAGATAGATAACTAGATAGATAGATAGATACTTTATTGATCGTGAAGGAGGCCAGTAGTAGTTTTTTCATTTTTCACTGTAAGGTGAACTGTATCTGATAGGTGGTGGAATAAGGTGGGAGTAAAATATAGTGGCTTTCACCTTTAAAATTGAAACACAGCCTTTGCAGGGAAAGTGTTCACAGACAATTACAAGACCCCCCAAATACTTGGAAATTAAATATGTGTAAGATTGCAGGGAGAAAATGAACATCTTTAATTAAATATTGTGTAAAATGAACATCTTTGTACAGTAAAATGTAGAAATGTTGACATAAACATAAAAAAATGTATACATGAAAGAAAAATAGTATTTTCCCTTACAGAGTCGTTCTAGTGAACTCTTCAGACTAACGGCAACAAAACACCGAGTGCATGGTCTAATTAGCCTAAAACACACAACAAAAAAAAAACATAAAAAAACAGATTGCAGAAATGATGATATTCACAAATGCACTTCATGTAACCTTGGGTTCCTCTCACTTTCAAGGTGACTTCCCCGGCTCCTCCACTTAGCTAAGCTTTGTTGAGCTATCACAAAGCAAACGCATTGCACATTCATCACTTATTCCCTTCTACAGCTGCCCTTGCTTCCTGCTGCTAAAGGAAACTCGTGTGCAGATCGCCAAGAGGGAACATCCCCTTTTGGGTCGAAACAGACTACTTAGCAGTACAACAGGAGATTTACAAAGTGTTAAGTGCAAAGGAAATAAAAAATATATGAGTAGAAAGAATCGTGTTTTGATTTTGGCACCACTAGGAAATCAAAATCAGAGAGAGATCGAGGAAGAGAGAGAGAGAGGGAGAGGGAGATGGGTGACGTGAACCGAGTTACTACTATGATCAGCTACTGTGCTACTGTATCATGGAGTAATTACAAAATGGCATGTACAATATAGAACATCTTAATCCTGGATCTTCATATATGATACAAAAAATCTAACTTTTATTTATTTATTTGTTTTTTTTTTTCGTTGTTGTTCCTCCCTTGGATTTTGAGTCGTACTTGAGGGATTACGGCAAATTTTATGCAATAAAAAAACAAAGAAAAAATAAAAGGAAAAGAAAAAATAAATCGACAAAATAGTCAAAAGGATGAGGGGTCACAATAATTCTTTTTTATTTTTAGTAAAAAAACGTTTGTGCTTTTTACACCATTGATCATTTGAATGGAGTAATGATTGGCGTGTATGGTTGTCGTCATTAAAACAGCAGAAAGGTTACTCCCGAGAGATTCACTCCGAAGGCTTCGACAGAGCTTCCTTTTTTTTCTGACATATTTTAATAAACCTCAGTGACTGACGTACGTATGATTCCATTCCAGATTTTTTTTCCTTTTCCCTTTTATTTTTTATATTTTTTTTATTCTTTTTTTTTCTCTTTGTTCCCTGTAAACACGGTTGAGCTATGGTGTGGCAAAAGTCATGGGTGGCAGGTAAAAATGACTTTTTACATTCTACAAAAAAGAAAAAAAAAAAAACAAACAAAAAAAATTTACAACCACAATTGAATCTTCCCCCCTGGGGCTGCTGGACATGCACGTTTTTCTACTAATATTATTACAGCCATGTGACACAAACAATTTATTTGACTATACAACAAACAGGTTTTATTTTTATTTTTTATTATTCCAAAAGAAAAGTATCCGTTTAGATAACTTAAAAAAAACGAAGGAAAAAAAATTTAAAAGTGTAATACAAAAATAAACAATGGATTTGACTGGTTCCTCAAAACAAAGATAAAGGAAATGGATGGAATTGTTTAGATGGTGTAAGAAAACATTGATACAAAAAAAAATATAATAAAATAATAATAATAATAATCATAAAATCAAAAAAATAAAAGCAAACGGGTCTTGGCATAACTTTCCGCTTTGCATCACAATATCGGCCATGATAAACATTACATACGAGATCAAAGGAAACCGATGGAAAGCAATATACAAAATTTCAAAGATAAATACAATATTTATAATCGATATGTTACAAAAAACCCCTTAGTGACCGCAAGTGTTTGTGTGAAAGTGTCGCGATGTATAAGACTATTTTACTCCTAGCTGTTTCAGTAGGAATAAAACTCTGTACTAAATATTTAAGTGGATCTGGAAAATTCAAGACAAGTGTATAAATATTTAGCTACAACTTTGGCAAAATCACAAAAGTCTACAATTGTATAACCACATACAAAACACATTAGGGAATAAGGAGCTAGAAGTAAAAGGACAACTTTCTGGTACAAGAAACAGACTCCACAGTAGCCTAAGAATGCAATAGTATACAGTGCTAGCAAAAAGTTGAAAAACATTGCAGATCACACTCGCTTTACAGGAAGCTTTTAGCAGTGGAAGTATTTTCTTTCTTTCAGTCTTTTCTCTTTTTTTTCCTCTTTTTTTCGTAAACCAACAGACAGTGGCGCTTTCGTCTCTGTTAGTAGTGTGCTCGTTGGAAGGCGAGAGAGAAGGATCTTTGCGATATCAAAGTTACAATTTCTACCTACAATAAGTTACAAAGTTCGTGGTTCTAGGTGAAGTATGCGCGGTAACATCTCCTCTGCCGCCGGCTGTTTCGCGATTCCCGAAAATCCTACATTTTAGGCGAAGTGATTTCCAGTTTGTTGGCTCTGCTGTGTTGGCTTGGCCCCCTTTTGTTTATTTCTTTTTTTTGTCTCACCATAAATCATAAACCCAAAGAAGGAAACGGAACCGAAACGGAAACAAACCCAAAAGAAAAAAAGAAAGAAAGAAAGAAAAAAAAAACATGAAAATGACTTCACATTATAGAGATGTGCGACGGCTGGGCGTCGGTTGAAAAAGAAACATTCAGAGACGTTTCGCTCAGTGTTTTCCTCGAATGGCATATCCACAAAGTTTCTCCCCACACACATATATAGCAAGAACTAGACATAGCCAAGATCAAACCAGAAATGTTTATACAAAATAGGCTTTTTTTCGTTTTCTTCTTCATCTTCTTCTTCTTCCATGGTTTGTTTGTTTGTTTGTTTGTTTGTTTGTTTCTCTTCAAGACTGAGAAATGTGAAAATATGACAAGAAATTCAGTCGATAAAATGAAATCGTTCATGACGAAGTTTCTTGCATGTCAAATTGATATTAGCTTGAATAGAATCTTTGAAAGTCTCTCTCTTTTTTTCTTCTTTTGTTTTTTTCTTCTTTTTCTTCTGATTTAGACTCGATTTACTTCATGGTCGACGACACAGATTCCAGGAGAACGTTCTGTGGTGCATCCCGAGGCTCATCTCGTGGATGTTGCTGCTTTACAAGAAGTGGAAGTGCAATCTACATGGGAGGGACCACCAGGCCGGACATGGCTAGAGAGAGAGAGAGAGAGAGAGAGAGAGAGGAAGACAAATTTTAGCACCACATATCCCTCGACACCACACGGAAGGACAAAGAAAGCACAAAAGTATGTCATTTCACGAAACACTCGGACTTGACGGGGTTTGGCGCGGTCGATCAAAGTGCGAGATGTCTTTGTAAGGCTGGGGCGCTGAGCCGGAGATTGAGGGGGCGGAAGAGGGGATGGTGGGCATTTGCGTGTATGTACTTCTTCCAACGAGACAAGCCGGAAAGCCTTCACCGTTTTAAAGCTGGAGCTTTCTGACATTTCCGAGGAGAAAGTATCCCCGCTCCCACATGTGTGAGATTTCTCTTAGCGTTTTGTTAATGGCCATCAGAGGGGTCCAGACTCCCCAGGGGACGGCCATGCTGACAGCTGAGAAACAACACGGTCACTTTAGCATCGCACAGCCATGTTGTCCACCCCCCCCAGGCCAGACTCTACTTAGACTGCACCAGATCTCCCTGCTTCAGTGCTGGATGAGGTATATCAGTATTGATATACTGTTCTTCAGTGCTAGCAGTGTTTATAGATTGAACTTTGGTCAGGACTTGAACTCCAACAGTTTGTCAAAATCTCGGTGGAAGTCAATGGGTTTGGTGTGAAATGCTCTTACTGAGTCAGACTTGTTCACAGTGGTGGTGATAGGAACCAGACGCCCACCTCTAAAATCTCCCTCCCGGAAAGTCAAGGCAGAAAGTGGCTATGCTGCCTAATGCTTGAGGCAGTGTTCTGTGGCCTAAATCCTATTTGGATCCATTCATAGTGGATACATGTTACACCATAGGTTCATATTGTCGCTGTCTAAAGAAGCAAGTCTCTCTAAAATGACAAGTTTACAGGAGAGAGCAAAAACCTAGGTTAATTCTAATGTAAGTCAATGGAACCAGACTTTTTCCCAAGCAGTTTTGGGCCATTTCTGTTGGTCCCTTTATCATGAAATTTTCATAAAATGTAAACAGCAGCTTGTTTAATCAAATAATGCATAAAAGTCAAAATCGATAAAAATGGTGATACATGATTTTCATTGGAGAGCGACAATATGGTGGGGTTTGATAGTCAGTGAGAGGGCTAAATGTGCACTATAGATGTCACGACTCCTTGTTCCCATCACCACCATTGTAAGGAAGTAGTAGGTTTCTCAAGAAATGAGCCATTTCACATCAAAATCAATCTGACTGCTTTACCTCAACCACCACTGTATATTAAGCAGGAGGAATTTAGAGAGATTGGTGGAGTTGCCCTGCGGGATGCTGTAGCATTATATACTATATCCCAACTCGGATCGTATCAGCACCGTCTTCCTTCACTCTGAAGAGCCAGAAAGCCAGAAAGCCATCAAGGCCCTGCTGTGCTGAAGTGAGAAGACCAAGACTGATGAACTCCACTCATTTCCACAATTAGGTGGCTAGTGAACTGCCAGCTTTTTAATGTCTTCTCTTTTTTTTTCAGAAAGGGGGAAAAAAAACGAGAAAAAACACATCCTTTAGCTACTTTCAACTTATTTGTAGAGTCATGGTTGAAGTGCTTTTAAGTTTGCCAAAGCGCCTGATGCCATGGCATTCCTCATTAATTTCTGCAAACCACATATTAATAAGTGGATGCATGTAGCAGCATGAACTTTAATTTCCCAGTTCATTAGCTCTAACATTATTAATCTTGGATGCACACACTATGGCTCAAACATGTTTTCAAAGCAAACAAGTCGGCCTTGACGAAGAGCAAATATGAGCGCACTTAGCAGGCCTCGGGAAGTCGTTAATTTGCTGAATGACGCTGTCCTGCCGAGGACTCGAAAGAGCAGGGCCGGGCGCCGGCTCGCGTTAGCGCAAACAATGTCTTACCCTGCTGGTGCGGTAAGCCAAAGCTCGGCGCCTCTTTATGAAATCTTAATGCCTCTGCCTCGTAACAGCCACCGTTTTCCGTAACTACTGTAGGACCCGCATGAATTTTTAACCGGCTCCAGTATTCATAGTAAACAGGGGAACTTTGACACGTGTGCGCTCCCTCGCAGCTGAGAGCAGGCCGATCTTTTATCCAGGACCCATTGTAATAGCGCGCCAGACGTAGCCGGCCCACGCTTGTCCCTGACCCTAGCGCGCCCGGCGGGGTCAGCTGAAGGGAGCCACGGGGGGAGCGGGGGTCTGCAGTTTGCGAATATTAAAATATACCATGCTCGATTCAGACGAACAGAAGGAAGATGGCGGTGAATAATGCATTAGTGGAATGGCCGTGGCATTTTAAGCGATTTGTTTGTGTTAAGTCGGGTTGGGCTACGCTTATCGATTGCCGCCAAACTTTTCCCGCTATCGAAGGACACCTTTTTTTTCCCGACTGGGCCAAACCTTCCTCGAGCCGGAGTGAGGAGCTCAGGTCTCCTGAGACGTTTGACTTCCCTCAATCATTAATGTTAGATAAATAAATCAATACATAAAGCCACACGTGCGCATTCATGCTACATGCTCGCATGCATAATGTGTCCGTTCCGAACGCATCCATCCATCCATCCATCCATTCATTCGCCCATCCGCACACAGATACATAATTCATACATGAGCCAGCCACGTTGGAGAGCAGCAGCATGGTGGTTGGTAAAAAAAGTGAATGGGGCAGCTTCTCTGGGAGCCAGAGAGAAAGACTAGCGTGAGCCAACAGGTGAGGCGGCTGTGCGGCATCATAAAAGGAGGGAGGCGGCTCTCACCTTGAAGTCCATTGCCATTTGCACTGGTGCAAGAAGGAGGTGGAGATGCTTGGGGCCTGACAACGGGGGCAAAGGCGCTCTTTTGTTTCACTGCAGAGATGACATTGGCAGGTGAGAATGAGAAAATGCCGTGTGTACTGCTACAGTTTGAAGAGAGGCTGACCGAAGAGGCTGCCATGGTAGGGCTCGACGGAACTACTGCAATAAAGCAAACATAGTCACCACTCAGAGAGAGTTTCACTTTTTCTTCTTCTTCTTCTTTTTTTTTTAGCTTATTTGTTTATTTATTTTTGTTTTTTTTCTTTCTCATAGATGAGAGTCAGGGAGAGCCAGGCCTCGCCTCTTTTTCAAATCATAATCACGGGATGGAAACAAAACGAGGGAGGAAATGATGATGAAGGGATGGGCAGAATTTGGTGAGGGTGCGGGGGGCTTTTTTTTAACCCATCTTTTTTGTTTTTTTCGTGCTGGAAAAGGAAACAAATGATGGAAATCATCGGATAAACTGAAAAAACTAAACAACAAAGAAAAAAAACAAAACAAATAGGGCTGGGATGAAAGATGAGATGTCCTGCCTCGGCCACTTTCTGGATAATAGGTGTTCTTATCGACTCTGACTGGATCAAACCGAAAGGAATTTGAGGGACGTTTTTGGAATTTGGTTGAGAATTCTTCTTCTTCTTTTTTTTTTTTCTTTTTTGGTTGGTTCGGGATTGTTTTCTCGGTGGCCTGCTCGGTTTGAAGGTTTGGTTTTTGATTGGTTGGATTGCTAGGTGGCTTGTTTTTTCGGGTGTTCAGCCTCCAGAGTCACCCCTCCTTTTATCCAGTAGCACACATTCCCAAAAGAATAAACCGAAAAACAAACAAACACAAACAAACAAACAAACAAACATCAACAGAGGAGTGTCAAAAAAGGAAGGAGAGCACAGGTGGGGGGCGGGGACAGAGAGAGCGGAGGGGAGGGGTAATTACCTTGATACTTACTGCCGTAGGGGGAGTTGGCGGAGGAGCCATTGAGGAATCCCGGTGAGCTGGGGACGCCCAGGTTGGGCATGCCCGCGTTGCCATAGCCGTTCATGCTGTTGCTGACGGTGTTGTAGTTGGACTGTTGTGGGGTGCTGCTGGGGACGTAGCCGCGAGGGGACACGCTGCTTGTGTTACGGCTGTAGCCAACTGCAGACGAGAAACAAGAGGCCGTGAAGTTGGCATTTCTGAGCTAAGCAGCCGTGAGGACACAGATCACTGGTCTACCAAATGCATGTAGGTGCCATCTCCTGTCCACTATATACACCGCTGCTGCCGGAACATAACCTCACAAGTCCTGTTTTCAGCTTTTGACGTCTTTTAAAAATGCCTGTTGTCCCTTACACTGTTTCAAAGTTTCATGATGATCAGACCAAAAGTAATTACCCAAAATCACTTCGGAGAGACGTCTGGTTCCATTGACTTACATTAAAAGTAAAGTAGGTTTTTCCCCTCTCCTGTAAATTTAGCTTTTTTGGAGGTGCAAGGTTTTGTTCCGTCCCCCGCAGGCCAACAAAGTGACACTAACCTTAGACAAATAGGGTATTAAACCTTTCTCTATTTCAAGATACGATGGGCATGGTATGTTTATAATACTAGACCAAATGTCTGCAGAATAACTCATTCTGAATTGGTTTTGCTCTTGGTGATTATCCCGCTGAGGCTTATTGCAGCTTTAATGGGATCCACCTGATTCTCACATTCCCACATCCTGAAGGCTTGATGAACTGAATCAGCTGTGCTACATTATGTCTTCGTTCTACAAAGGCTACATTGCTGCAACTCAGTGAAATATATACATCTCTATACGCCAACAAATATCCCAACCTGTGTTGGCCTATGGACCTACTGGAAAGCCTTTCAAAGCCTTCAAGCCATCCTTTTACATTTCTCCTGGCCTCTAGGGTGAGCCTATGAACTCCTGTGTGCTTTGAGATTTCTAATGCATGAAGATCTCCCTTTAACCATGCTTGCGACCAGCTTGCACTTTCATGACTGGAATATTCTACATCTTGTGTCACTATGCTTAGCCTGCGCCCTGACCTGCACATTAGCGACAACAGAACAGGTGTAAAGCCATTATCAGCAGCGTGAATAAATGCAGAATGCACCAGCAGGCTGGCAAGGAAGGGGGGGGGTTGGTGGTTGGGGGGAATGGGGACAGGGTCAGGCACCTCCAGGGACCCACACTACACCCAGCCAGGGGAAGATAAAGCTGCAGCAGTATACTGTGCCACTTTCAACAAGGCTGGCACTTGCTAACATGCTAGCATTCTAGGTATTTCATTAGCATTGTGTATTTGGCATAGTGGTAGGCCTATATAGTAGGCTTCCTTCCATTGCAGCTAGCTTTTGCTAAGGTTAGCCGCTAGCTAGCTGTGCTAAATAGTGTAGGGGCAGCCAAATATTGGCAGATAATTGATATCTTAGTAATGCATTTCACATGGGCTGCACGTTTAGCGTCAGGAATGTGAATGTTAGCTAGGGCAGGTTAGCTAAGTACAATGATTGTTGGAGTTGTTGCTGTTGTTGTTGCAGCTTATCTTCACACAAGGCCACATACCCTGGTCATTACCCTGTGAGGTCTCGGAGACGTTGACTGCCAGCTGGCTGCCGAACGAGTTGACCCCCATCATGCCGCCGTGAGACGCGGTGTTAGCGAGGGATGGGATTTGGTTGTGGTTGCGCGGTACACTGTACAGAGCCTCAGCGATGTCCGCCGCCCGCTTCAGTATGATCTCCTGCAGGTCACAGATAAAAACCCAGTCTTAGTTAAAAGTTAATGCCACGTGCGCACATGCGTTACAACGGTACATCGTTCTCTCTTTCGTTTCTTGGTTCTTCCAGTCGTGACGTGACCGGATTGCGAAGTCCGCACGCCCAAACGGCTGAAGAACAAGAACATGGATCATTGCCTCTGAATATGTATTAGACCTCTCGAACCACATCTGCAAAGCAGCGCTTTCTCCGGCGTGTTTGAGGAGCGCGCCTTTTTGGGCCGAGGTTCAAGGTTATCCTTCCATTTAAATAAAGCACTCTGCGTGCGAGAGCGTGCGCGTTGCGAGTGATTAACTCCTCTCTCTGCTCCACGAGCAGCAACCACAAATAAAAGTGAGAGAAAAGAGAAAGAGGGGGGGAGGAAAAAAAAAATACTCTTGGTGCAATGACACCCTGCTACAGTACAATGGCCTCCAGCTAGCTTTGAAATGTACAAAGAGGAGCATAGCAGGGGGAGAGAGGCACTGATTTAATTACAGCCACTGTACAGAGAGAGAGAAAGAGAGAGGGGGCAAGAGGGAGAGTGTGAGGGAGAGTGGGAGAGAGTTCATTAGCGCGTAGGCTAAGGTGTTTTACCTGGTTGTTGTGGGGCATTCCGTACAGGGCCTCCACAAGGTCAGCTGCTCTCTTTAGTAGAACCTCCTGCAATGCAAATGCACACAAACAGCCTGATTAGCCAAAGCCCGATGCAAGGAGCCGCATCACCGCAAGCTATGTTAGCATAAACGCTTAGCTTATGAAAGTGGGGCTGCAAAGACTTGACTAGCCTTTGACCAGCAGTAGCACATATCCTGTTCTCTCTGTGCCATAGTAGAAGAAATGAACAGGGATGCCAATGGGCCCATTCCAATTTTGCCATGCCAAAGCGGGTGAAGTGGCGTGCAACCTCTAAGCTAAACCGACTAAGAAGAGAGAACTAATAATAATAATAATAATAATGGGCACTTGAGTTTTTAATGCCGCGGCCTTGTGGGTATTAAACAAACAAACACGCGAGCGCGCCGCGGTGCGATACGTAAAGCGCGAGAGCCGCATTCGCCTGCTGCTAAATCCGCCCACTTTAGCGCCGAAAGAACAATGAGTCATTTTCCATATCTTAATTAAACTGGCAGAGTCCTCAAAGACAACATCTCACCCTTTAATTCATGCCCCAAATTTGTAGTGGAGTTCAATGCCCATTCCTCTTTCTTCGGAACAATAAAGTGAATTAGCTCGGGTTAATCTAGTTCTTTCATAATGACATTAGGAAATTTTTCAATTAACCTCTTTCAGTGGCTGTTGTAAAGGACTTCATAAATGAGTTCCCTCGCAGCGCTGCCTGAGAGGCTGCGTCCTGGGACCCGATGCCCACAACCCTGTCTTATCCATGTCTGCAAGCCTCTCCCCCCCCCTACTTATAGCACAACACGGATTAACTTTCTGCTTAGCTTCCCTTCAAAAATTACACCCGCTCTGCCAACAAGCCTCGTGAGCTGCTCTAGGACGTCTCGCTTGGCCTGTCCCATTGTTTTTCCCCCTCTCTGTTGTTTTTTTGTTGTTGCTCTTCTCTTCAAGTGGCAACACTAGAGATCTGTCGTGTGTCTTAAGGTGATCGTTTCAGTGGTTCTTAAGACTTGAAACGAAAAGCACATGTGTTTCTTCGTTACACTGGTACTGGAAGAACCATGCTACATAGACTTGTCATAGGTGTGTCATATATGCTTATGGTTATGTCACATAGTAAGTCTGCTCCAAGTAGCCGTCATCAAGCATTGATGTCTGTTATGGCAATTAACCATAATGGCACTATATCACCGGATGTAATTTCAATGACAGGTTATGACATGTTTACGGCATTGTTATGCCAGTGTAATGCAGCAGGGCTCCATCAAGTCTTACCAGTTGGAGTGTATATTGTTGTGGTCCAATTAAACACTAGTCCAAACCTGCAACTTTACAAAGATTTAATTCCGAGCCAGTTCTATTGGTACACTCATCATGGAATTTCCACACTGAGTAAAGGGCAACTTATCGTTGCTGTACAAAGACAATCATGTATCTCAATTTTTGTTGATTTTTACTTTTATGCCTCATTTGATCACATGAGCTGCTGTTTACACTGTGAGGAAAATTCATAAAGAATGGACCAACAGGAATGGCCCAAATCAGCTTGGAAAGACGTCTGGTTCCATTGACTTCCATTCAAATTAAAAGAGGTTTTTGGTCTCTCCTGTAAAGTTGCCATTTTGGAGAAACCTGTTTTTCTTTGGACAGCGATGATATATTTAAATGATATGGAACAATAGATATCAACACAAATTCAGTTTTTTCTTTGGGCAGCAATGATATACAAAGAAAACAACATGGATCTCAACTTTGGTTAATTATGCCTACCTCATTTGAACCTGGCAGCCATTCTTTGCACTGTGTGAGAATCTTGTGATAAATGGACCAATAGAAATACATGACTTGGAATTCAGCTTCTTTAGAAGCCTTCTTTGCCTTCTCTCGTAGAAGCTACATACTGTATTTTGCTTTGAACAGCGATGATACTGGCCCAATTGTCAATAAATGCTTACAGCAGCTGGCATTTTCAATTTCAATTTCCATTTTCCAAAAGTAAAAATCAACAGAAAATTGGAGATACATGTTTGTCTTTGGAGAGCAGCCATATAGAGTTGGGTCTTCATAGCACTAGGCTGATCCTGCATATCAATGATCAATGTAACATGGAAGTCCTGCATCCAGTTAGATAAGATTAGCTTCCTTTATATCCATGTTAAGCCCTTGAGATCGTCCAGATCGGGGCCTTTCCTTCATAGCATATGACATGTGGTAAAACCCACACTGCTAGTGCAGTCCCAACCTCAGCTCTTGCCCTTGCCAGCACACTCCCACTTTCTCCTTCCGCACGCCTGGCTGGCTGCTTCATTCGCAGGCCCGGCCGCCATCTTGCATCCGTATTTATTAAGATTAATCGCAGAAGTCGGGGGCCCCGGTGCGCACGCCATACGTTTTATAGAGACGCACTCTAATCCTGAGAGGGAGCGGATGAGTGGCTCTTAAAATGGGCATTTACCTCAGAAATTGGTGTCTCTGCTTCATGTTGCATGCATCTAGTTTGCATACAAATAAAGAATTACACTTGTCACGCGGCAGGTACAATCAATGAAAGGCCCAGCTGTCTTAATCCCGTCCCATCAGCCGGCTCAGGCACTCTCTCGCTCTCTTTCCCTCTCTCCTTCCCACTCTCGGAAGCCAGATAAAGTGTTTCCCGGCGCTGCTAATAATTACTCATCATCTCCACCCATCATATCGCGAGCCTCCTTACACGTCTCCCAATTTTACCCGACGATTACTACAATTAAGACGGCCGCCGCGTCCGCCAAGACGCCGGTGGAGAGAGAAAGAAAAAAAGGAGCCCGTCTGGGCGAGCCTCTCTCGAACTCCTCGTCCATATGGCGCCCGGGTGGAGGAGACATAAGGATAGTTTAAGGAAATCACGTTCTCCTCTCCACTCTAATCTGTCATTTGCCACGAGGTGTCTCTACTAATGAAGCGGATTTAGCGGCTGGTGCTGAAGTGCGAAGCGAGAGCCGGGGCCCAATCATCGGAGGCTCGATGAGTTTGTTTTGTTACCAACGTGGCCCCCCTCTCAGCTCAGCCGGCCTCACGCTGGGAATATGATTAGCGGTGAATGGTGTTTGAGAAGCATTTCAATGTAAATTTCGGAGTGCCGCCACGCTAAGTGTAATTGACTCCTCTCTCTCTCTCTGTCTCTGTCTTTCTCCCACTCTCTCGTTCTTCCTTCTCCGCCAAGACGTAAGAGACTCCAGGTTAAACGGAAACTATTAAAGCTCAAAAACGATCCCCGGGCTTGCTTTCGTGACAAATGTGGGGCGTTATTATTACAAGTGTTCGACTGTTCCGCCCGTGGACGTGAACCGTTTAAAAACGGGGGGCTCATGTCATTATTATTATTATTATTATCAGCCTCTCAATATCTGGAGTGGGGCGCGCGCACTACATCAGCAGGCAGAAAGCCCGGGCGAGGTGAGCTGCTGGCTGGAGGTGCTAATGTCATTCTAAACTGTAAAGCAATTATTCTGTTAGTTCTAGCCTCAGGTTATGAATACATTGAGGAGTGTGGGGGCCCAATAGATGTAGCTACTTCAAAAAGCCGAGAGAAAGAAGATGAATTTTAATGCATGGGTAATTGCTCGACATGAATGCATTTCTAATAAATTTTCTTGTATATTAGATTGAGAAGGAAGCGGAATAGATTTGTGTTTGCCAGGTTGAAACGGAGGGGGAGAGGAACGTCGGGAAAGAGGGAAGGGAGCGTTTAATTCGCCGGTAAAGCGGGCAGGTTACCGCTATATGATGGCAATAAAGATCATTTGATCAAGCATAAGCGAAAGTATAGCATCTAATCCGATTCCCGTCCCTCTCTTCTGTATGGAGGATAATGGACGACACCCGTTTTCCAATAGCGGAGCGGACTGGAAGGTCCCTTTAGCAATCTCCTCCTTCATCACATGGCTGACTCCCGATATTGCCTTTATTTTCTCGCCCTATCTTTGTATAAACGCGCTCGCTCCACACCCCTCGGCCTGGATTGGGTTTGCAAATTCCGATGTTATCTAAAATTAGGGAGGTAAACTTCAATTCGGTCATGCTCCCGCTAAGAGCTTACATATGTAGCCGCCGTGTCATTAGTGTACGTCGAAAGCAATACACGTTCGCCATATTGGTTTTCTGTCCCAACTACAATTACCCATCAAACCATAGCCGGTGCAGATTCCCTGGAATAGGAGGGAGGAGGAGGAGGAGTTTGACGGGGATGGAGGGGAGGGGGGGGCCGGGTTTTGTAGGAGGCACAGTGGAAATCAATATCAGGTTAGTATTATCAACTCTGTGCTGAAGTGGCAGAGGGAACAGCACTGTGACGCCTTCACCTTATTGTGAACAGGCGCTTTACATTCCTCCCTCCTTATTACCCGGGCCTGTCTGGACCCTAATGCCGCCGCACCCTCGCGTTCACGCTCTCATTGAGAATCCGCGTAAGGGTCAATTGCTGCTTTGCGCGGAGCCGGCTGTGACCCAGGCGGGTTTCGCCGCCTGGAGCAGACGGCTGCCGTAACTATGATAAATCACTTGGCACTTTCATTTACATGCCGCTGAACTCCACATTTGGGTCCATTAAAAGACCAAAATCAAATATTTATGTTGTTTATTGGAACTGCTAGAATCCATCTCTCTTTGCCAATCGGCTCACGGCGAAGGCCCCTGGTGTTGAAGGTTTACCTGAATTAGAAAAGACCACCTCAACCCCCCGCCCTCCACCACCCCCGCCGTCCTCTCTCTGATGCCTTGGTGCCACTTTTCTAGAGCCTGCATTTCCAGAACCACTGTTCTGGATGCGTCTGTTTCCAGCCAAAACTTAATGGAGACGTAAGTGTGGTTTGGAAGCCCGGCTAAGGCAAGAGCACAATAGCAATTGGAACAAAAGGTCTGGACTCAGTGTGGAGGCTTGGTTGGTTGCGGGGGTGGGGCTGGGGTGGTGGGAAGGCTGGGCCTGGTTCTGCTGCTTTATTGGTAATGGATAGTTTAAAGCATTTACTGGAACGAGATTTCCTGTCCAGATATTGCTCTCCGCAGAGAGAGAAAGCCAAGTGTAATTGAAACACATCATGTGGCGTGGGCCGCGACTCTGCTGAGGGATTCCCAGTTCGGCGCAAGTCCACAGGACGCCCAGGCCGGAGCTCAGAGCTGGTCGGGCTCCGGTTAATGACGCTGGCCGCTCCCATGCTGGGCTTTAATAGATATTTGTATGATATCTGTTATTAGAGCTCGCTGGTGGTCAGCACCCACGAGCTGGGTACAAAATAATCTCTCAACGTGTTATTAAGAAAAAGCCCTGGGCTCCGCGCCCGTCTCAGATGGGAAATTAACGCGTTTTCTATTAGCCTGGGCACGAGTCATAGATCATATCAAAGCCAAATGAGGGGAGTAGAAGAAGAAAAATAATCTATATATATATATAAAGAATAAAAAAATGGTGAATCAAAGTGCGCTGAACAAAGAAGAAGAGAGAAACGATAAGCGTGGCTTTTTCTTTTATGTGCCACATCAAAAAACAAGGGGATGGCGATACGTGTCACCCACATGGGAGCCAGCAAACCGCTCGGATTGTGGGATTCAAATGGGAAAATAAAGAGGAGGGGTAGAAAAAACCCAAAAGGAGCCCATTTTGACTCGGCGAGAACCCTGCTGCTGATATTAACGTGAGTGTGGACCTCATTTATTAACCCGCTAAGACAAGGACTTATAACGGGAAAAGCTTTGTAAACAAAAGATTAAAGTGGATCTAGCTTTGGAAAATGAAAGGAAAACAAGAGGACAATAATCACACATCAGAAAGAGGGCTCCGCTCCGATTACAATCGCCACTGCTTACTGGAGTGGAAAAATGCTTAATTGAACTATTTCGCCACGTCGAAAGTTTTTTTTTTTTTACGCACCGAATCCAAACACACCCCGCCTGCTGTGCGAGCCTGTTTGTGTGTGTTCCGGTGTCCCGGTGATTGAAAAGCGATGACTGGCCAAAGGAGATTGCATTGTTTCCCATTTCTGACATTTCTATGATGAATATCTCTCAGTCTCTCATTCTCAGTCTCTCTCTCATTCTCTCTCTTCCACTCACTCTCTCAAAGCATCTACTGACCTTTGGCAACCTCTCCGGGTCACCTGGATGTCTGGGGATGACCTTCTGCAGTCTCTGGAAGCCGTAGTCGATGGTGGGCTCGTTCAAAGCTAGACCGGAGAAAAACACACACACACAAACAAGCATCCGTTAGTTCTCGGGCACGCAGTGTGAACCGCAGTCTGCACAAACGTTATTGCGCTTATTCGTCAAAATGCATGCGCACATCAAACGCGGAGCATTTGAATAAAAGCCGATAACATCATTTAGTTTTACTGCACACAATATCCACGCATGCCACCCAACACAACTCAACGTCGGAGCCATTTCTGTTTTCCGTGTTGTTTTTCCCACCAACCTCCCTTCTTTTTAAGCAAACCGCCTGTAATTGATCAAATAAATTTGGAGAGCTTAGTGGATACATTATGAATGAGGGAGCACGACGGCTACGCACACATATGCCCGCGTAAACACGTAGCAATCACGGCTGTCAGCGCTCCGAAGTCTGCGTCGGTTCCTTCTTCCTGTACCGTTTGCTGGATTTATGGCAAACAGCCGATGATGACATATGTCTGGCTATTGCCCCTCACAGATTTATCCCTCTCTCTCTCTCTCTTTCCCACTCTCCTTCCCTCTCCTCCATATTGCCCCAGTGCAAACCAGGCAGGAGGAGCACTTCATCTTACAAAGCTTTAATAATCTGTGAATGGCTGACTACAAACTGATGTAGGGCGCCATCATTCCACAGCTGTGTTGGGCCAGCCTCATGAAATTGCTGGCCACAAATAGTAATTAATCTTTTCTCTCTCTCTCTCTCTTTCTCTCTCGCCCACTCTCTCTCTCTTCCTTCCCTCTCTTTTTCTCCTCATGCACACATACACCCACACACGTGCACCCCCTCCCTTCTAAAATAGTAATTTTGAGTATGAACGGCGCGGGTTATAAATCAGAAGGCCAGCGCCGCTCCGTATACAAGTGCATGAATCATAATCTCAACTCGCTGCGACTGCACACATTGTGTTTAACAAGCTTTAGAGGAACTGGCGGAGGTCTATTACAGCCCTCCTCCAGTAAAAGAAAGCATGGAAGGAGATAGATAGATAGAGAGAGAGATAGAGAGAGGAAATGGAAGAAGAAAAAGTAGAAGAAAAAAAAAAAAGACTTGCATCGGATGACTGCGTAGCCTGAGCAGACAAAGTATTACCAGCCGCAAATGTAGATATCACTGTCAGCACTAGCCAACAATGCAGCCCTGCAGTTCAACGGGACTGTTTAAGGGATACCCCACATGTAGCGAGAAGCCAACCACACAGCTAACGTAGCTAACACATGATAGATAGCATAGAACACGGGACAACAGCCCACCAATTAGCTTCATGCAGTTATACACTAGGGGTTACACGACTTGATCTGACAGTTAACGTGATGAAGGCTGAGTCGACGTTGACTAATGACTTCATGAACACAGCCACAGGAGACAGGGAAATGACTTCAAAAGTCCATGATGAAGCCAAACTCCACAGGTCAGTAGAGCCCTGGATCACTTCGCTAGCCTTCAGGAAAC
>JAMWET010002454.1:185000-225000 GCA_024036415.1 Prochilodus magdalenae
GTGAGTTTGTGGCAGGAGGACAGGTGAGTGAGCCTTTTTTCCCCCGAGTTCTGATGACTATGCAAGCTTTGTCAGCTCCTTTTCTGGCATTTAAGAAGCCGCAGATCCACTGGAATCAGGGAGAGAAGACAAGAGGACTGAACGTCCGCCCCTTCTGCCACATGCTGAACAGTTCCGCTTCCTTTGAAAGTCTTCCGAAAGGAGCCTGGCTCTGATCTTGCAGGAGTAGGAATGGAGAGAGCAGACCCAACACCCCACCCCGTCCCAAAAAAAAAGGAAAAAAGCGGAAAAGGAATAGCAATGGAGGGCAGAACTTTGATAAATAGATGTTGGTGTAATTCTGCTTCTTTGAACAAACACGAGTGAAAGCGACGAGGGCTCCCTGTTCCGTTCCACGCCCCCATTACCGCCTATTATGATAAGGCTATATCTTTGGGCAAGATAATGAGTGGCTTTATTGCTGTTGCTCGCTATTACTTTGTCTAATTATACTTAACTGCTCCGAGCTTATCTCTGCTCCACCTACGCCATCAAGAAGCCTTACCCCCACCACTGCACACTGGTGCAGTCTATTTTTCTTGTTCCCTTTTCTTTCCTCCCCTTTGCCAAAATCGAGGACTGAGGAATGAAGAGAGGATGAGAGAGGTTTCACTTCAGGTATACTGTCCTGTTCGGCCAGGAACGTTTCTCCAGGGAAAGACGGAAGGCTGCTTAAAACGAGATGAAATAAGAGGGGGGTCCGGACAGTGCAGGGTGGGACCAGTGTATGTACGCTCCGGCTTTCTCTCTCTCTCTCTTTTTGTTCTTTATCTCGTTTTCCTTTAGAACTGTTCGCTGAAAAGACTGGACGGGAAGCATCGTTTAACACCAAAAAGCTGTTGTTATGGCCCAGCGGAGGGAGGGAAAAAAAAACGAGTGGAACAAAAAAAAAGAAGGAATGCAGAAAAAGCACTTCTTTTAATTTACTCCAGAATTCCTCCTCTGGCATAAGAAAAACAGGAAAAGATTCATTAGGATCCCGAACAGCCGCAGGATTCGTTTTTCTAAACCAATTCGTCTTTCAGCTCGTTTTCCTTCTTACCATACGTTGGTAATAATACAGTTAGTTTCCTCTCCCCAAAACAGACCACCGCCGTAATTATAATTTCACTGAGCAGGCCCAGAAATATAATCTACGCCAAGCAGCAAGGCATTTGTTACTGTCAAAGCTAAACAGAGACATGAGAGAGAATAGCAGAAAGAGAGAGAGAGATAGAGACATGGTTTAGGTTCTCTACAGTTCTATACCAAAGATGTTGCTCACAGAAAGGAAAAGAAAGAACAAGAAAAACGAAGAGAAGCCTATTCACACTGCTCAATACAGAGCCGTGCCTCTAGAGGGGGTTAGCGATTCTGGTGACAAAGTGCTATTTGCCGACAAGCACTTTACACGTTAGCTTCTCCCATCCAGAGGGAAGACGCCAATACTGATTATATCAGAAGCAGCTTATTAAATGGCTCGCCGATTGGTAACTGAGTAAAGTGGGCCAGGTAAAAAACGTGTGAGTGGGCTCCACTCCAGAATCCGCGGAGAAGCTGCTACTATTGCCCATTCCAGGCTTTTTTGCCTGACACCAAGAGTTAACGTGGAGAATACTTCAGAGCAAGAGCCTGAACGTAATAGGCAACTACAAGGTAACAGCTAAGCTAAGCTGAATGGGGCTTGTACCATTACATGGCTTTGAATGTGGGTGAAGACTGAGAGAGGGAGAGAAAGAGGAGAGGAGAGGAGGGGGGGAGGAGGAGGAAAAAGTCTCCCAGAGTTCAGAGAGCCGGCATCTCTTCGACGTGGTGCTAACTTCATTTTATTGCCAGCTGTCTCCGAGGAAGCTATTTCATCTCCGAGAAAAATTCAGATGCTCCGGAAATTAAAATTTCAAAGATCTGCAGAGGTGGTGTTGGTGGTGGTGGTGGTGTTGGTGGGTCTGTGGGGTGGGGGAGACGTTGGCTGGGAAAAAAATCAATGGCATCAGATCAATGCTCATAGAAATTTCATGAACTTTGAACCGATACAGGCATGATGATTGGAGTGGGACTGAAGGAAAAGGCGAGAGAAGACTGTCCGTAGCTCCTCGACGGCGGAGGAGAGCCACTCACCTTCACATCATATACGAGACCCTTCATATTTTATTTCGCTGGCACAAATTACATTTTCAAGTCTATCTCCGTCACAAGGAGGCTTAAAAATAGAAAAAAATAGAAGCCCCCTCTCCCGTGTAAGACCTCGGCCTGGCTTGCCTACTTCCTCTTTGGAGATGCTCCCACTGACCCTTAGTCTTTAGAGAGTGGACGGTAGACACCTCTAACTTAACCACAGCGGCAAAGTCTCGCCAGCCCACCTACGCTGAATCAACCCAACCCATCCCAGCTGAGAATTAATATTGTAAAATGAAGATCAATGCATGGACAGGGTGCACAAATCAATGGGGCCGTTAAATTATTGCTGCGTTCCCCCCCTCCACTCATTTGAAATGAGTTGTGTTTTCCTCTAGCTGTCGATATATCGTGGCTTTTGGCATTAATCTATAAATAAAGCCCGTGATGGAGAAGCATAAGGACCCAGATCCGAGAGAGGGAAGAGGATGCGTGTGAACGAGTGGGACAAAAGAGCGAGTCATCCATCAGGAAAAAATAAAAAATGCTCTGGCCACTGGAGCAGGACTAATGTGTGTGACTTAGTAAGGACAAACCTATTTAAAGAAGGCAGAAGAAGAAAAAACTCGCACTGGCCAAAATAGCAACCGGCCGGACCAATTATATCTGAACGTGTTCTTAAACTAGAGAGGGTTCATTCGCCGCTTCCAGCAAGCACCGGTGCGTGTTTCAGTAAAAAGACGGAATGCCAGTCTGGAATAATAGGGTCATATCTCCAAAATACCTGTGACATCAGTAATGTGAGACAAAATCATGAGAGAGGGAGAGAGAGAGAGAGACGTACCACCGGAGCTATCACCCCTCCGGACTATTTGTCCTAATCAGTGACACCCATTTACCAGAATTGCTTAAAATGAACTATACCTCATACAGAAATCGTACATTTACCAGCCGCCATTCATCACGTGGAAATTGAGGGCCAGTAAACTTTTCCTTTCATGGCAAAATCATACACAAGTTCTATATTGCTTTGAGTCTTAGAAACTGAAGCAGAGCTGTGTTAGTGTGTGCACAGTGAGTCTATGCCGGAATTTTCCGATACGAGATTCTGGAATGTCCAGTAGTCGCAAGGTTTAGGAATTTTGCCAGTAAGTCTATGTCTGAGTTATCCGATACGAGGTTACTGATTGATGAGTCCAGCCTGTCTGTTATCGTGTCATGATTCTGGAATGTCCAGTAGTAGCATAGTTTGGGAATTTTGTCAGTGAGTCTATGTCTGAATTATCCGATACGAGGTTACTGATGAGTCCAGCTTGTCTGTTATTACGTCATGAATCTGGAATGTCCAGTAGTCGCAAGGATTGGGAATTTTGTCAGTGAGTCTATGTCGGAATTATCCGATACGAGGTTACTGACGAGTCCAGCTTGTCTGTTATCGTGTCATGATTCTGGAATGTCCAGTAGTCGCAAGGATTGGGAATTTTGTCAGTGAGTCTATGTCTGAATTATCCGATACGAGGTTATTGATGAGTCCAGCTTGTCTGTTATCATGCCATGATTCTGGAATGTCCAGTAGTAGGACGGTTTGGGAATTTTGTCAGTGAGTCTATGTTGGAATTATCCGATACGAGGTTACTGACAAGTCCAGCTTGTCTGTTATCGTGTCATTAATCTGGAGTGTCCAGTTGTAGCAAGGTTTGGGAATTTTGTCAGTGAGTCTATGTCGAAATTTTCCGATACGAGATTCTGGAATGTCCAGTAGTCGCAAGGTTTAGGAATTTTGCCAGTAAGTCTATGTCTGAGTTATCCGATACGAGGTTACTGACTGATGAGTCCAGCCTGTCTGTTATCGTGTCATGATTCTGGAATGTCCAGTAGTCGCAAGGATTGGGAATTTTGTCAGTGAGTCTATGTTGGAATTATCCGATACGAGGTTACTGACGAGTCCAGCTTGTCTGTTATCGTGTCATGACTCTGGAATGTCCAGTTGTAGCAAGGTTTGGGAATTTTGTCAGTAAGTCTATATCTGAATTATCCAATATGAAATTACTGATGAGTCCAGCTTGTCTGTTATTACGCCATGACTCAGGAATGTCCAGTAGTAGCAAAGTTTGGGAATTTAGTCAGTGCGTCTATGTTGGAATTTTCCGATACGAGGTTACTGATGAGTCCAGCTTGTCTGTTATCATGTCATGATCCTGGAATGTCCAGTTGTAGCAAAGTTTGCGAATGCTGTCAGTGAGTCTATGTCTGAGTCATCCTACACAAGGTTAATGATGTATCTGTGTGTGCTTAACATAAAACCCAATAAAGTGTCATTCACACAAATAAGAGGGAATGCTAAGCTCCAGTTGGTTTGGAAAGGTAAAATCTTCCGATCCGTTTCCATTAAGAATGGCCCGCTTTAAAGCTTAGCTCCGATTTCTCCGATCTGATACTCCATGTTTGGAAAAGAGAAAGCGGGTTCTCCAGCAAACTGCCGCTAATGTAGTTGCTAACACGCTTGTTTATACATGACTGATGGACAAAAATTGGATTTATTTTACATTGTCGACCTAAATAAACAACCCGGAGCGTGTGTATGTGTGCACGAAAGCGAGAGAGACAGTTCTATCTGATCCAGTGTGAAGCCGGTGGCGGTGGGTGGAGAAAGAGAGAAGGAGGCTGATGCACTGATAGCCTCCTTCCATATCGCACCGCTGATCTTTCAGCGATAGGCTGTTTCATGTGCCGCTGTCTAAAGAGTTTGTTTACCGCCAGGCTCCACCACTCTCTCTCTCTGTGCTGTCACCCCCCTCCAAGACTGCTACAGCATCTCCAGAAGCTCCGGTGTCCCCTGCTTACCTTTCTTTCCTGCCTGATGGACCGGGCTGTAACCCCGAGCGACGGCGAGAGGGCTAGCAGCGGAGAAGTTAGACAGAGCCACTGCGCGCTGTTCTAAATTCTCATGTCTGGGGTTAATCGCTTTTAAATGTCAGTAATTAGTCTAATGAAGGACTAGGTTTGGTGCCAGTGTGGGTGCGATTGTGTGTGTGTGCCGATGCCAGGGCCCGGTCGGGGCATCTTTAACACTTGGAGTCTCTGGCAGTAGCTGGGAAAGTGAAGTGTTTGAGACGACCCCTTTGTCCTCTTTGGAGGATGATGAATGGCTGTCTCCTCCTCCGTGCGTTTTGTCAGTTTTGGCGCAGCCGAGTCGATACCTTCACCTTGACGAGGAAACTTTGTGATTTATCAGGGGCACCGGCCAATCAGCAGGCCAGGAGAGCCAGGCCCTCGGAGAGCGCCAGAGCGGACCCGTGGTCAAAGTCTTCTGGAGTGGAATCGGGAGAAGGTGCCGGCGCATGATAGACAAATGGCTCTTGTTAGAGGCGGCCAAAAAACGAAGGGAGGGGAGCGGGGGTCAGGGAGAGAGAAGGAATGGGAGAGTGAGAGCAAGTGGGGTTGGGCGGGGGGGGTTGGTTGGAGAAAAAAAAAAAAAACGCTTGACTTGAACTAATAACAGAAAGGGGCCGTGGCGGTCACTGTGGGTCCAAAGATGAAGCACCCTGTCACGCAGCAGGTTGGGAAATTAGCAAATAATGTTCCTCGGCCCTGATAAATGTGTGACAGCTCTCCCTCGCCAATCATTTTTTAACATTTTGATGCATGTCTACAATCCCATCGGAGGAAAGGAAAAGTTTACTGGCCCTCAATTTCCACGTGATGAATGGCGGCTGGTAAATGTACGATTTCTGTATGAGGTATAGTTCATTTTAAGCAATTCTGGTAAATGGGTGTCACTGATTAGGACAAATAGTCCGGAGGGGTGATAGCTCCGGTGGTACGTCTCTCTCTCTCTCTCTCCCTCTCTCTTTCTCTCTCTCTCCCGCTCTTTCTCTCTCAGCTCCAGTAGAGCGTTGAGGCCAGACTCTCATGGTGACCATGCCTAAATAGAAAGCAATAGCTTTGATGCAATTAGAGCCCAGCGCTGAGCTTTATTTATGATTGCTGTCATTGTTCTAAATGGTTCGTAAGGGCGCTCTGGAGGCCTGCTTCTCTTAAGTCTCACATACCAACAGCAGCCAAATCCTTTCCTCTCTCTTTTTTCCTTTTTCCTAGGGACAGCATGCGCACTTTACTACTACGAGAAACCCAAAGGAAGGCTAAATACATTCCCACGCACTTGCTTCTGTTTACCTTGCATGGCTAAGTCCTGCGGAAAAAAAAGGAAAGAGTACTGAAGGGAAAAGAACAGTGAACATGCGTCTGTCAAATCCAATAGGGGAGCTTAAAGGGAACATCTGGACGAGGCTTTCGGAATTGCCTGATCAGCTTGAGAGGGCTTCTTGGAATGACTGTTATTGGCAGAAGGACAAACACGTCTGTCCCGCTTTGATTTTTTTTTATAGACCCTCCTGACAGGCTGTTCCACGCCAGGCCTGATCAATGGATAACCGATACAGGTATCAGATGCCGCACAAGTGGCCTTGTGCTAACAAAAGGCGCGGCGGTGCAAACAAACAAGGTTAAAGCAACGAGGGAGGGGGGGGGAAAGAAAGTCTGGGAGAACATGGAGATCTTGAAAGGATACAAAGGAACAGATTGAAGAGGAGCAAGAGGCAGCAAAGCCAATAAAACGCCACAACCAGTAAGAGCCTGGAGCTGTAAATAACCTTACACACACACATGCTCAAAAACACTAACTCACCGTCTCTCGCTCACACACACTGGCCCTGCGTCCATGGATGACCGGTATTAAATGACACTCTGTTTTAGGGCGAGGGCCTCGCAGCTCATAAAGCGCTTACACACTCTCTCGGTGTTTGTGTAACCTCGCGGTCCGCTCCGACACCGCATCATATCCCGCTTTTATTGTGCTCTGCCTTGCCTGCAATGGCCAAGCATGCGGAGTGTATAATTTCACTGTTGACCCTGCTGCCCCGCAAGAAGTGGCAGGGAGGGAGGGGAGGAAGGGAGGGAGGCAGGACACTGGCTGGCTTTTCTAGCCAGCACAGAGTCATTTGTTTAAGAAACGTTGACCTCTAAGACAGCCGGCTTGTGCTGGCCGTGATGGAGAAGAATTATCGACTCCTGAAGTAGCACGTCGTTCCCGGTCACCCAGCTGGTGCATGAAGGAGTGCTGAGGACCTTTCCGCCACCACAGAGACTTCCTATAGCCACTGAAAGTATGGACACTCTGCTGCCACTAAAACACCATGAGTACTATCTGCTGCCACTAATACTACAAAGCCTCAGCTGCTACTAAGCCTGGGGAAACTCTGCTGCCACTAACACTACAGTGACTCTACAGCCACCTAACACCATGAAGCTACTCTACATAATACTCTCAGCTGCCACTAATAGTATGATAACTCTGCTGCCACTCTGCTGGCACTTACTCTACGATGACACTATCGCTGTGAAGACTTTCTACTGCCATAAAAATGGTGGTACCTCTACTAACACTAACACAAGGGGAACCCTACGGACTCTTCAGCCACTAACCACTATGGAGGCTATGATGATAACTCTCTAAGACTATGGAAACTCAGCTGCCACTAAGACTATTGATCTCTGCTGCCACTAAGACTATGGGAATTATACTGCCACTAAGACTATGGATCTCTGCTGCCACTAAGACTACAGGAATTCTACTGCCACTAAGACTATGGATCCCTGCTGCCACTAAGACTATGGGAATTCTACTGCCACTAAGACTATGGCTCTCTAAAGCCACTTAGACTATGGGAATTCTACTGCCACTAAGACTATGGATCTCTGCTGCCACTAAGACTACAGGAATTCTACTGCCACTAAGACTATGGATCTCTGCTGCCACTAAGACTATGGGAATTCTACTGCCACTAGGACTATGGATCTCTGCTGCCACTAAGACTATGGGAATTCTACTGCCACTAAGACTATGGATCTCTGCTGCCACTAAGACTACAGGAATTCTACTGCCACTAAGACTATGGATCCCTGCTGCCACTAAGACTAAGACTACTAGGAATTAAGACTATACTGCCACTAAGACTATGGGATTCTATGGACTCTATCTGCTGCCACTAAGACTACAGGAATTCTACTGCCACTAAGACTATGGATCTCTGCTGCCACTAAGACTATGGATCTCTGCTGCCACTAAGACTACAGGAATTCTACTGCCACTAAGACTATGGATCTCTGCTGCCACTAAGACTACAGGAATTCTACTGCCACTAAGACTATGGATCTGCTGCCACTAAGACTATGGAATTCTATGCCACTAGGCTGGATCTCTGCTGCCACTAAGACTATGGGAATTCTACTGCCACTAAGACTATGGATCTCTGCTGCCACTAAGACTACAGGAATTCTACTGCCACTAAGACTATGGATCCCTGCTGCCACTAAGACTATGGGAATTCTACTGCCACTAGGACTATGGATCTCTGCTGCCACTAAGACTACAGGAATTCTACTGCCACTAAGACTATGGATCCCTGCTGCCACTAATACTATGGGAATTCTACTGCCATTAATGCTATAGTGACTCTATAGCTAATAACACTATTCGTTTGCCATCAATTGCACCATGTATGGAGCTACTAACTCAATATTCTCTGCTGCCACTAACACAAGGGAAACCCTACTGCCATTCACACTAGGCTCCACACCCACTATGACGACTAAATTGCCTCTAACTCAGTGGCGACTCTCCTGACACAGTGGAGTGGCCTCTCTTGGGTCACTGCTATTATGGGTCACTTACACTTCTGCCTGCACACTGACAAAAATCTCTCGAGCCACTAACAGTGCGGAAACTCTGCCACCATTAATGCTAAGATAGCTCTGCTGCCACTAACACATCCGAGACTCTGCCACTGCAGTGTTAGCGTGTTTGCTTTGACCACCATGGTAGCACCAGACTGCATCATAAGGATGCAGAACTGTCATGTACCAGAGGAATGCTGGCTGTGTTTGTGTGTGTGTGTGTGTGTATGTGTGTAATGAACGAGCTATACCCCCCATAGAAGAGACCTCTGCTTTGCCTGTAATTGGTGATAATGCATCAGCTTGAGAGAGAGGGTGTGACTCCTCAGATAGGGGAGGGCGGTCAACATGAAAAAGATCCCTCGCACGCGGCAGTAAAGCATCTCTGCTGCACTGTTTACATTCATTTTCTCTAATTCCTTTTGTTAAGCAGAGGCCATTACTCCATTTAGCCCAGCAGAGCCGCACGCATGCACCCACACACACACACACACGCTCCCACACACACAATACTACCAAGACCTCCTAGCATTCTCAGTTCAAAGCGACTGTTTATGAACTAATTACAAGCACAGGCAATTTGTTCCGATCGATAGCACTTACAAGAGTTTAAGAACTGGAAAAAATATATACAGAGGGAGAGAGAGAGAGAGAGAGAGAGAGAGAGAGAGAGAGAGAGAGAGAGAGAGAGAGAGAGAGAGAGACATGAAGGCTGAGGAATAAAACAAACAAATGAAAGCAAACTGCACCTCTGAGCTTTGGTCAAAGAAAACAACCATAATTACAGTAATTATGAATGCTATTGTTGATAATGCCCCGCGCTTAAACACGTTCATTAATAAGCACTGCTTTGATGGTGAAACCCAATTGGCTCTAAACCGGTGACTAACTTGCTAAAGCCGTGTTTAACTACAAAGCTATTAATAAGTGACAGTAATAACTGCGCTGCGCCCAGTCTTATGTGCGCCACCGTCCTCAATATCCATCCGATCTGTCTCTCATGACCCCGCGGAGCGAGGTAAGGCACCCTGGGAAACGGAGTTCAATAAGAGCGAGAGGGTTGAGGCGTGTAGGATGCGACTCCCCTCTTTAATTCGAGGGGATAATTAACTAAGTCCTCAAAATCTCTGGCTGTAATTAAACGCTCCTGCTGACGAGCGGGAGCAGGGATCAGACAGTGGAGACAAATAATAAACAACAAATAAAAACATCCTCATAAGGAGACATGAGGGGGGAAGGGTGGGGGTTGTGGTGGTCTGGAAGACGCAGGCGAGCAAACACTTAGCACAAAAGGAGATTAACGAATGCTGATCATGATCCTTCTACATAGCCAAAATGATGTGATCTAGATCTTACTCTGAGGGAGCCTACATGCTTACATGAGCGCCGATATTGGTGCTAGCACACGCAGTTTAGCTCGGCGTGGCTAAAAGTTCGCAGTCAGAGCTTTCGTGGCACGTCTCAAGGCCTAAGTACTAACACGTGAGTATGTCTGTGAACGGTTGAGGACGTTTGGTGCGGGGCCGTGGCGCAGACCCTAATGTCGAAGCTCATATAACAGGCCCGGTTTTGGGCGGTGACCCCCCCAGCTCGGGTTTCATTATCTTAGGGGCTCGTTGGCCTGTGGCCTGGCCTGACTGAGGGGGGTTAAACGGCCCAGACTGCAGCCTCACTGTGGCTGAACCATGGAACAGCTGCCCCCCGGGGGGAACGGGGGCCCTGAATAACCCCCCCCCCCGTTCAACCCGCTACCCACCTCTGTCTCTCTCTCCTTCTCACTCTCTAATTCCTGATGATTATCTCATTGTCCTGCCTGCTTCAAGATCAGATACTGAGCTTCCAGGTCAGACGTGGAGTGACCGCATCACCTCCGCTATCAGCCAGCCGCACAAGAGATCAGGTACACCTTACACACACTCGCTGATCCAGGCCTCTACGGCCACCTAAAGACCTTTCCTAAACACAGACCTTGGAGGCTATATATCTGTATATATATACACACATATACACACAGTGATGGTAACCTGTGCATTAGGTGGGTGAATGTACGCATGGAGGAAAAGAGAGAGAGGGAAAGAGAGAGGAAAGGAGAGGAAGGGTCGGGGACGTGTTGTAATGGCTTGAGATTAACAGGAGCTGGCAGCTGCCCCCTTCGCCCCTCTGATGGAGAAGGGATAAGGTTACAGAGAGAAAGAAAGAGAGTGAGAGAGAGAGAGAGAGAGAGAGAGAGAGAGAGAGAGAGAGAGAGAGAGAGAGAAAGGGTCTAGGTCATTCTCACACGATTTTCCTCCACTGACTCCAGCTCTCACTGTTACAGCTGGGTGGGCTACAGCCAGCAAAGCATAGAGTAATGGTCAAGATGGAAGACTGGGGCAATAAAAGGAGAGCAGCATTGTAGTGGAAGAGAGAAAAAGGTATGAGAGTGACAGAGAGAGAGGAACACAGAAAGAGAGACAGCAAAAAAAAGTAAAATGCCACTGGAGTGACAAGAAAGAGGGATTTAGGGATGGGCGATATCACTGGTGATACAATACCAAAGCTAATATCCTAATACCCCAAAGCTAATTATACCAACCCCAATAACGTTATTCATTTTGGCACAAATAACAAATAAGGGTGGATTATAAATTGAAGCACGGTGACTGTGGTAATCTGTGGATTGAATATCAACAGCTATCATTAAATCTGATCCACTGTGTGTGAAATATTGATACATAAGTATTGAAAATATCAGTTTTGAAGCTTAGAAGCATTAGCACTTTAGTATCAGAAATATTGGTCTTCTATGTGAGAAATATCAAAATTCCAAGTGTCAAAAATGTCAAATTTCAGTCTCGGAAATATTGATACTGCAGTATCAGACAGGGTAATAATTCTGTTTTAAAAATATTGACACTGCAGTATTGTGAAAACCAATATTTCATTATCAAAAATACTTTTATGTGGGAAATATAAATATTTAGTTGTCTAAAATATAATTGTTATGTCTAAAAAATTTTAATCTGAAAAATATCAACATTTATATCGGACTTATCAATATTTCAGTGTTGGAAATATAAATGGCTCAGTGTCGCTTCAAATTCAGAAGTGTCCACACTTCACTTCTATAAATGTTGAGGCTTCAGTGTCGGAATTTGATAATGGTATGCCAATATCAACCGGCCCACCCTTAGAAGACATTTAAATATTCCAGTCTCAGAAAAATCAACATTTCAATATTGGAATTGTCAATATTTTAGTATTGGAAATGTTAGTGTCAGTGTTAGTTTCTCAGTATCGTCAATATGGATACTTTAGTCTTAGCAAATATTGATACTTCAAATTCGGAATATCTATACTTCAGGGCCATGAAAGTTGAGGCTTCAGTATTGGAAATATTGAATACCAGTGTCAATCGCCCTAACCCTAGAAGTAAAAACGTAGGAACAGATTTCAGAAAGAGCTTCTTGCACACTTACCGGTGTAGACAAATCGTCCTGGCGCTCCTTTGCAGAACTGCTTGGACTTATAGGACAGGGTGACCTCCACTACCCCCGGAATGTGTCTGGGTGGGGTCTGCACGCGGATGGCGTGGGGCGTTATCAGCTGCCAGGGACCAGCAGGGCACACAACAGTTAGCGCTTAGTCTGCCATCACACACACTCTGCTAACACATGCTAACCATGTTAGCTACTAAACACAATTACTACTCTGATGCTAAATTAGCCTGTCAGCTAGCCACTTCCCTGTAACCCAGCAAACACACCCCCTCCCCGCACATGCACACACACTTCTCCTCTCTTCTCTGCCAGCAAATGGCGTTTGGCTGAGACTGACTTCAGGAAAAGCCAGGGGCTGTAAGGCTGGTTGAAATCACCTCCACATGGCTCTCTTTCCCTTCTCTCCGTCTCTCTTTTGCTGTTTCTTTTTTTTTTTTCCAGACATTTCATTCCTAATTGCTTGATTGTTTTGCAAGCTCGCACAGAATGCAGCCAAAGCCCCAGTGGATACTGGGCTGCTTAGCATGCTTGGTTTATCTGATTCCTTATCTGCTCCTGTGATTAAATTGGAAAAATAAATAATAATAAAGTAAGCAAACATATGCTGATTGGCTTTCAGGGTCCCTTGCTAAGAAGTATGTGTGAGCAGACAACTCCATCAGCGAGTCTTGAAGTTTGTGCCGAGTGCAAGTTGACTGCATGAGCTTTAAAGAGCCTGAATGAATAACAGGGGATTGACTTTTCACCTCACACTGGATGGGCATATCCATCCAGTGGCCAGTTTACCAAATGTAAACCAACCTAAATCTAGACAGCATATTTAATATTTATCTTATTTAGGCTTTAACAGGTAGGTTCTTAGGTTGATCAGGTTGTGTCTAGATGTTTGAAGCATTTATATCCAGTGTAGTTTTATTATTTCAATGAACTTCATTCATTAAAGACTTACTAAAACCAAACAGTTCAACATTCCTTCATGTTACCTTCCCCTTTTCAACTAGCATTTACTATACTGGCCACCTCTGAGCAATTTCCCTTGTTTCAGCTAGTGCTTACACACTTGGACAACATTAGAAGTGGTCTATACTCTGTAAAGTAAGAGTTCTTTGAGCAATGCTATCGAAGAAAGAGGTTCAGTTCCTGAAAGAACCATCACTGAGAAAGGGAAGTGTGTGTGAAGAACCTGCACACCATTGCAAAGCTCTGTACCATTATAAGGGGTTGTCTTAGAATGTTTACATCATGTGACGGGTCTTTACGAAGCTGACAAAGGTATATCATTTACAAAAATGGTTCTATAAAGAACCATGCGTTCAGTTTCAAGAAGGTTCTTCAAGGGCTCTTTAGTAAAAATCAATGGTTTTATATCATCGCTGTCCAAAGACAAACAGGTATCTCCAAAATGGCAACTTTACAGGAGAGGCCAAAACGTTTTTTATTTTTAATGGAAGTCTATGGAACCAGGCGTCTTTCCAAGCAGTTTTGGGCCATTGCTGTTGGCCCATTCATCATGAGATTCTCACTCGGTGTAAACAGCATCTGATGGGTTCAAATGATGCATAAAAGTAAAAATGGACAAAAGTGGAGATACATGTTTTTCATTAGGCGGCGCCGATATGGTACATGGTTCTAATGGGTCCAAAACCGCCAACGGTCATTTGCATGTTTCTTTGTATGGTGAAATGTCTCTTCAGATTGACAAGTTCTAGGTAGCACCAAAAAGGGTTCTGCTATTGGAACTCTATTATCTCTATTGTGATAGCAGAACATTTTCTAGAAGTTTCTATACAGAATTCTCCATGAATCTGATGCGCTATATCACAAACCAAGGACTACTTTAAGCATGCCAGTGGTTCTTTGAGTGCTCTTGATTCTACATAGAACCACAATCTCTACTGAGCCCTGGAGAAACATCTTTACTAGGCGTGTAAGTGTGTAAATTCAGGTGTGCAGCGACCCTCACCTCGCTCCATACGAGCATGGTGCCGAACACGACCTGCAGGCCGTCGAAGAAGTTGTCTCCGATGAGGATGACCGTGGCTCCACCTGTAGTCCAGCCTTCACTGGGGCTAATGGCCTTTATGCACGGGGTAGCTGCTTATGACAGGAGAGAAAACACTCCGCTCAGGACCGTGCTTTATTACACACTCACACACATGATCACTCACACGCTCACCCAGAGAGAACACACACCGACTCCCTCACCGAGGGACAATTAAACTCAAAAACAGACAAAACATGAATGATTTGGGCCACGCAGCAACAAAAGGGCACGGCTATACATCAGGCCGCTCTGCTTTTTTCAAAAGCGGCCATTAAAAGCATGAACGGTGGGAAACGAGAGGCCATACGATCACCGTGGACTCCTCTGGGTCTATACGGCTATCGGTGATGATTAAGGCTGGTGTACGCGCGACATAACGACTCCTCCGCCCAGCTCTCACACATCTGACGGCGGCCGATCAAAGCCACGACTGCTTCGGCATGGTTTCCCCCCTCGCAGACGTCCGCACGGGTGTGTGCGCTAATTGGGTCGAGCCTCCCACAAACCTTCCAACCGTTCTCTGTTTACACAAGAGGTTCTGCCTGCACCTACCATACCCTAAACCGGTTCCTGATTGGTTCTCAGGGCTTAGGTAGAACCTTTAATTGGCATAAAGCCTTCTGCACACACGCTGCACACACAGAGTGAAGCAAGTTGAGGTGAGGCTTAAGTCTCCAAGCAGATCAGCAGCAAAACGAACTGGCTGAGATACTTTCCGGGCCCACTTATGTTGATGAGGCGGTGCTGGACCATTTGCATAGTCCATTAACATAGACTTAAACTCAAGCATGGAATTATATTTATTAATATTGTGACTTTGACACACAATCCACAGATAGGAATGCATATCTAGGTCAATCTACATGCAAAGCTCCCCTGGTCACATGACACAGGGAAGAAACTTAAATATTTAATTTAGCCTGTTTAATTTTAGCCTTTAATTAATGCTAATTTTAGTACATAGTGTGCATTTATTTACTGAATTTGACATTTTATGTTTTATTTACTGACATATTGCTTTGCAATGAGGTCAATTCAGCAAATAAACAGCAGCTACGCATTAAATTGTTACTTACTTGCATTAAAAAGTTACTTAGAAGATCAATAAAAAGGGCAAATTGAGTAAAGGCTGTATGTTGCACTCAGAACAACATCTTTTTCATTTTTCAGGTTTTGGCATAATCTGAACACGCCTGATCGTCTTTACATTGTGTGCAAATTTCAAGATGAATAGACCACATTAAATGTCCCAAAATGACTTGGTAATACGTCTGGTTCCATTGACTTACATTATAAGTAACGTCGGTTTTTTCCCTCTCCTGTAAAGTCAACATTCGAGGTTTGGTGGCTATATGTTTTTGGTTTAAATGGATGACTTTACTTATTCTATAGCTTAAAAACTAGAACCCCTCACGTGACTTAATGATCCCAGCTGTGTCGCTATCAGAACAATGCAAAGAGCCTTCATTTAAACTCTCCTTTATAATCCTATATTAATTCTGGGCTGATCGGAACTCAGTCAAACAACCCTCTGTGACCGTTTGTCTGATCTCATGCCGCACCTATCAGAAATATGCTTTCGTGGCCCATGGTGTGAAGGGCCACTGTTATAACCGTCCCCATCCCTCCACTCTTTCATCATCCCTCCTTCCCCACTGTGTGACAGACAGACCCCCTCTGGCCCCTGCACAGCAAGTCTCAAACACAGGGCTGCAGTAAAGATGTACGCTTTAGCTGCCACATCCAGCACTCATCCTCTCATCTCACCCACTTCATCACCACTTTTACTTCATCTTTTTTTCTTTCTCTCATTTCTTTCCCTCCCGCTTTGGCTGCGTTATCGCAGGGGTGGGAGAAGAAGACAATGGCCCCTCGATCTCCTCCTGCTCTCCGCTCTGTGCTCTCAGCGGGCCGAGTTAATAATGCACAGGAGATGCCGGACCCTTCCTGTAAAAACCCTTTCAGCAGCAAATCACCCTCGGAGGTGACATCATCAACCCCCGTCCTGTTCTTAGAGTTATAGCTTTATTAAGCTGGCAAGGCACTTTATAATTGGAGGGGGAGAAAAAGATGCAGTAATTCAAATGTATATACAAATCTCATATATTAGCAATGTATAATATAGATCATACGGTACATTGCTAATATATTAGATTTACTAGTTACTAATATACTAATCTATATCCATATATAATTTAGGCAGTAATACTCTAATAATACAATCTCCAAAATGATGATCTGATGGGAGAAGGAGGAAACCTACTTTACTTTTAATGTAAGTCAATGGCGCCAGACTTTTTCCAAGTCATTTTGGACCCAGTTATTATAAATTGGTCCTTTCTGTTGGTCCAGTTATCATATTTACACACAATGCAAACGTCAACAGGCATTTTCATATAAACTGGAAAACATTCGAACAGCAGTTATATGCATATGCAAAATGTCCACCTGGATAAATGATGGAATTTGGTATTTTCTAATTAGAAATAATTTAACACATCCTTTACAACAAGATTTCTGAACCATTTTGCATCTTATGGCCCACCTATGCATCACTAGAAAGCATTAAGCCCTACGCAAAAAAAATAAATAAAATAAAATAAAAAAATTGGTAAAAAAAACAAAAATATTGACAATTTCTTAAAATAATGCTACATTATAATTTATTAATATTGGTATTAAAATTGTTTACCATTAATATTAATTTATATTCTGTTTTAGTTCCGTTTAAGACAATCTGTCAATTTTTCTACTGACTTTTATTTTTATTTTATAATTTTTGCTGACTTTTTTTTTTTGTACTATAGACCACTGGCACCGGTATTGGCCCGAGGGCCCTTAAAATGTTTGTGGCCCAGTGCTGTAAATATGAGCCTATGTTAAAGCACATCTCCTATTTATTTGCAGACATCAAATATAAAAAAAGAATAAATAAATAAATATATATATATTATCAAATTTAAGCCATGTTGTAACTGTTGCACAGGCCCATTCTCCTCCAATACATTCGATTCAACAGATAAACAGTAAATGTGATCAGCTATTGACCCAGCAGAAGGTGCCATATGAGCAGAGGCCTTTGCACACGACTGTAAATACAGTTAATCATTTAAGACACAGTGATTTGTATGACTTGATGTTGAGGTGTGAAAAGGATGAGTGCGATAGGATCTGTGACTGAGTGGTTGGTGTAGGCAGGTTCAAGTGCCTCTCTCTCTCTCCCTCGCGCTCTCTCTCTCTCTCTGTCAGTCTGTGGGCTGTACAGCCAGGCCTAGTTAATCACCATTAGGTATTGTTGTGTAGAACAGGCCAGACAAGGCACCTCTCTTTGTTTGCCTTAATGTTGGACTAGTGGAGGTTGTATTTGCTCATTCCTCTCACATCTCCCAGAGCAGCAGAGGCCCCCAGCGCTCTCTCTCTCTCTCTCTCAAACACACACACACACACCTCACATGCACACACGCTCTCACACAGGGAGCTTGCCCTTAACTAGAGCTGTTGACTTCATGCTAATAAGTTCATACAAATTTTCATTTCTGAGGCTTGCGAGTGACATTTGCTTTTCTTAATTGCAGGCAGAGTGCTTGAAAGCGGATCAAGTCTCTAAAGACAGACGCGGCTCCTCAAAGGGACTGACCTTCATCAACACTTCCAATTATAGCAAATCATTCACCAAAAATTACAGTAAACAAATTTACTTTGTGTAGGTGAGCAGAAGGGAGGGAGAGGGGAGGGGCCAGTGTTTGGGTGTGCGTGCATGTGTGTGTGGGTGAGAGAGGTAAAAGCAGAGCCACAGGAGGGGCCGGCTAGCAGCTGCGGCCAGAGACCACTGCACATTGCCTCGGAATTTGCAATGACTCCCCCATCACTGAGCGAGAGAGAGAGAGAGAGAGAGAGAGAGAGAGAGAGAGAGACTGCAAGCTGCCAGCCCCTCTCCCTTCTGCCACGCTGCATTTGCATACACTTTCAATGCACATGTAGTGGGGTAACATGTGTTGAATGGGAAGGCATAGCAAAGCGAATTACACACACACACAGCCTGCGCTAGTCATCTAATGCTATACACACACAATGTGCTCCAGCAGATGATGGAAACTGCAGGGAGAGGGAGCAGACGCGCAGGCCAAGTTCAACACAGCACCAAGAGAGGATGGCAGTTTAGCCAGGGGATCATTTTTTAGCAAATAAACATGGCATGCATTTGTAGTAGAGGAGCACTTTTTAGCAAAAGATTATGGCATGCATTTTTAATAGAGGAGCATGCTGTAGTTTAGTAGGGGAGCACTTTTTAGCAAAGGAAAGTGATCTGGGGTTTTTAATGAGGGAGCATTTTTTAGCAAGGGAAGCTTTGTTTTTTGAAGAGGAGCACTTTTAGCAGGGGAGAGCATGTGTGTTTTTAGCATGGGACCACTTTTTAGCAAGGGAACGCTCTGCAGTTTTAGTCCAGGAGAGAAAAATGTGCGTATTTATTGCAAGGGGATCACTTTTTAGCAAGGGTACACAATGTGTGTTTTTAGCCCGGGATCACTTTTTAGCAAGGGAACACAATGTGTGTTTTTAGCCCGGGATCACTTTTTAGCAAGGGAACTTGTGCAATTTTAGCTAGATGGGGAACACTGCATGTGTAACTAAAACAAGGGGAACACTTTTTAGCAACTGAATGTGTCATTTTTACTAGAGGAGCACTTTTTAGCAGTGTAGCGCTACTTATATTTTAGCTGGGGAACACTTTTGGGCAGGCGAATATGCCTGGTTTACTTCTTGGAGAACACATTTCAGGAAGGGAACAGTGTAAACAGGAGATCTCTTTTTAGCAGGTGTGTGCTTTTCTAGCAGATGGACACATTTTAGTGTGTGTATATGTATTTCAGTAGGGGAGCACTTTTTAGCAAGGGAGCACAGTGCATGTTATTAACAGGGGAGCGCTTTCTAGCAAGAAGTGCAGATTAGAGTTTGGAGCAGTGCCACATTCTGGCTTCTGTGTTATTGAGTACAGCGGGGTATTTCCTTAAGAGTGTGATTATAAGGGGAGGGTGTGTGTTGGTGTGTGTGTACCTCACTAGATATTGAGATAACTGACACCATATTTCTAAGTATTCATTTCTGTTTCTTTAGGTTTCCTCCATTAGCTTGGCCTTTTCTGAATGTTTTAACTTTTCTATTTGTTTTAGTCACTTATTTATTAGCCTCTGTTTCTTTGTGCTAATCCGCAGGACCACACACGTGATTTGTGTGTGTTTCACCACCACAAACTCGTCTCGACCACATATGTCACACTTCTAGAAAATCATTGGCTTTGTGCAGCCTGTCTTTCTTCCACCTCTCATTGGTGTGTGTGTGTGTGTGTTCTGGCCTCCTGCCGCCTTCCCATGTGTATTGTTTTCCTGGTGTGACGCTCTAATCAGAAACGCAGCCTCTTCCATGGCAACATGGCCGCCGCTGTTGTGTTTCCTGAGTGTGTGTGTGTGTGTGTTTGTCACCTTCCTCCTTCTCCACCAATATTGAAGCACTCGAACAGGTCCCATCCTGCCTGCTGCTGCCTCTCTTTGTTGGGCCGGCGGCACAAACGCGGCGCGATAGTGGCGGGGACGGCCAGATGGCAGGCTGATCCCGGCGCTGATGGGATTAGAGCTGTACCTCGCTCGTGTGTGAGCGTGTGTGTGTGTGTGTTGCCCATCTGGCCCCTTTAACAGGCTACAGCCCTGCAGACGCGATCCGCTTGTCTTTATTGCATAAACCTAACAACATTACCGCCACTTGGTATGCAAATGGAGCTGAAGCTGCAGGCCTTCTTCCACACACAGTGGAGAGAGAGAGAGAGAGAGAGAGAGAGAGAGAGAGAGAGAGAGAGAGAGAGAGAGAGACTTTACTCTCTTATTTAATGTTATTCTCTCTCTCTCTAACATACACACTTACATTCTCTCTTCTGCGTCCCTCTGTATCTGTCACTCTCTCAGGGTTAATTGGTTGCATCTCTTCCTATGCAAATCTCTACATTTCATCTGGTGTAATTAGTGATACACATTCTGTTAGTAAGGCCTTCTTTATAAACTGGTGCCCATAGTGTTGTCTTGGTGTGTGTGTGTGTGTGTGTTTGTGTATATCTGTGTGTGTGTGTGTATGTGTATATGTGTGTGTGTATATGTGTGTGTCTGTGTGTGTGTGTATCTGTGTGTGTGTGTGTGTGTATGTGTATATGTGTGTGTGTGTGTGTGTGTGTGTGTGTGTGTGTGTGTGTGTGTGTGTGTGTGTGTGTGTATGTGTGTATCTGTGTGTGTGTGTGTGTGTATGTGTGTGTGTGTGTGTATGTGTATATGTGTGTGTGTGTATGTGTGTGTGTGTGTGTGTGTGTGTGTATGTGTGTGTGTGTGTATGTGTATATGTGTGTGTGTGTGTATGTGTGTATGTGTGTGTGTGTGTTTAGTATTTCACAACAAATTTGTCTTGACTGTGTAGTAACCTACAGCTGGCACCACTCCAAAATAATAATAACTTAATAACAATGAGAAAATCATTGTAAGCCATTTTGATAGTTTCTATTGGTCCATTCAATGTAGAAGTTTACTACAATGTGAAAAGGGAAAAAAAAATCTAACATTTTCCAATTTATAAAAAGAAAATAACATTAATACTGATATATATTAATATTGCTCCAATAACAAACATATGTGTACATGATAACTGTCCAGAAATATGTATTTTTAAACTATTTAAGTTATTACATTATTTTGAATACAGCAGCTATCCTGTACTTCTCATGTAGAATGGGCTGAAAATAAACACTCCTGTATAATAAAATCTCTTCGCCTTAACTTACATTAAAAAGCGAATAACTTTGCCTTCTCCTGTGAAGTTACTATTTTGGAGATGTTTACTTCATTTACTTTACTAAAGTTAGCATTCTGGAGATATTTCATATACTGAAATTGCTATTTTGGAAAAAAATGTTATACTGAAGTTACTCTTTTGGAGATATTTTGCTATACATATGCATTGACAAAATCTCCAAATCTACATTTCCCATCTTCTAATCTAGTTGCCATTTATGTTGTGTCAATACGTCAGGATGGATGAACCAACATAATTTCTCCATCTACTTCCTTTATCATTACTGTCCAGTGAAATACATGTGTCTCCATTTTTGTTGATTTTTACTGTTATGCATAATTTCATCACATGATCAGCCATTTACATTGTGTGAAAATTTCATGATGACTGAACCAACAGAAATGGCCCAAAACTGCTGGGCAAAATGTCTGGTTCCATTGACTTACATTATAATTAAACTAGGTTTTGGGCTCTCCTGTAAAGTTACCATTTTTGGAGATACTTGTTTTTCATTGGACAGCGACGATATTTATATTCAACATTTTCAAAGTAATTATTTAAAACATTACTGTAAATATACAATTAAAGTTTAAAAAGCATTAAAATATTCAAATTTACAGAGTGCAGGTTTGATTACTTAACGCTACACACTAGCCACCTGGCCAACACTCATAAGCATCCCTAGATTTAATTGAATGAAGGACTGATCCGGTATTGGATGGTAGCTGGGTGTCCTGGACTTCCTCATGGAGAAATACTAATATATTTACACCTATATAGACTTAGTTTATTTAATTCTATGTATTTTAATGCTGGTGTTAAAGTCTAAACACCCGATAAACAGCTTTACATTTCATTGTTGCCACTGTTGGGGAGTTATGCCCAGTGCTATATATTTATATAGAGTGGGTGAACGTATCATAGAGGGCCTGATATAAGACCCCGGCCATGTGAGAGCAGGTGCTCTGGCTCTCATAGCAGCTGTACGTAAGAGTTTAGCATGGTTAGCCGAGCTGTACAGTCCACAGGGGCGGCAGCAGGGGAATTACTTTTACTTGAAGATCAGAAGCCAGAGTAAATTCACTGTCTGAGAACATTAGGCCATATTAGATGATTAGATAAGAGCATTTCGGGGGGAAAAGGGGAGAGGGTCTGATACACAGAGCATCTCTCTCTCTCTCTTACTGGCTCGCTCTCTCTGCCAGCACTTACTTATCACTTACAGAAATGTGTTTCTAATCTCCAGCCCCCTGTCTGCTGCAGCCCTGAACCTGAGTGCGCATACGGACGGCGGTGCGGTTCACGACTGTACACGTCCTGCACTCATAGCAGCGAGGGAAAGAGGCAGGTGTTATCACTCTAGCCCCTGCGCCGATCCATTTCTTGTTGGGAAGCAGTCAGGGCCAATAAAGCGGGCATCAGAACCAATGGATAAGTTTGTAGATAAGTGCTGGAAAAGTCGAGCTCGCCGGCGTAATATTTCAGCGAAATTAGCGGAGGTAATTACAGAGTTAGGCCGAGAGCGAAGGCTCACGCTGAATGACAGTCATAAGTCCAAAGTCGGATCTTTTTCCCTCTCCCCCGTGCTAACTGTTCCCAGTCCGCTCTTAAAGCCCCTTATTAGGAGACTAGTGGCAATATCTGCTCGGCCCAAATTTGACGTCTGGGGCGGCTGAAGCCCCAGGTAGCTAAGTGGTGCGAAAGGAAACGGGGTGTGTGTGACAGCGTGTGTGGGTGTTTTTAAGGAGGAGGTGAGCTCTTAAAACTGCTGGGGATTTTTATTATTTATTTATTTTTAAGGCTTGTCAAAACATCACCGTGGCTCGTGACGGGCCGGACGGGCTTAGCAGCCAATAAGAAGCCCAAACTGAGATCAAAGTGACTTTGTCCCACTTTTTTTAATCCCAGTTCAGGTCATAATGACTTGGTTTACATAAGAAAAAGGAGAGTACAATAACCGATATTAATTTGTCATGAAATAAGCAGATATTAGATGGATGGAGGCTGATAAATTGAAGGCTTCTAGAAGTGCAGTGCTGCAAATTGGCCTTTGAAGGCTGGTAGCCCCAACGGTGTAAGGGCTGGGCCTCTCTCTCTCTCTCTCTTTCTCTCTTTCTCATTCTCGTTCTCTCTCTCGTTCTCTCTCCCCCGGGATGCAGTGAGGCGAGGGGAGAGGCCTGAACCTTCTTAATTGCTCTCCTAATTAAAGGCGGTTGCTAAGCAAAACACACCTACCATCAAACCAGCGCAGAAGAGACAAACAACACGTCATGGGGGCCAAATGGCTCCACTGCTCAGGGCACACACGCTCAATTACTTTATTTTCATTCTGCCCCTGTCATTAATAAAAGAACAAAAAAAAAAAAGAGAAAAAAAACCCCTAAAAACAAATAACTTAGCGTTCTGTGCCTCGCTAGAGCGAGGGGATTAATATCCTTTTGGTTGCTTCATTATACATTACTGGGTTAGTTGATATGGTAATTACTGCTTGATTAAAACAAAGAAAATACAAATGTTATGTTTTTAAACACGAACGGCCCCAACGAGTTCAGCTGTTTGTGCGGGTTCCTTGCCCGGAGATGGCTAATGCTAGTATTAGCAGCATTGACAGGGCTCCATATACAGTACCAGTCAGAGGTTTAGACACTTAATGTTAATGTTAAGACAACAAACTATGAAATAGCACTTGTGGAATTATACAGTCCACCTTATAAACCTCCAAAATGGAACTTTACAGCAGGATTAAACAGCTTCCTTAACCTGCAGTGGAGGCTGAAAGCACATTGGGCCAATCCTATTGGTCTATCCATCATGAATATTCACCCATTAGAGCTTTTACACCATGCTAGAAAATAGATCGCACAGGATGTGAAGAGTTACAGGTAAAAAGAGGACGAGAGAACGTTAAACACACCGCTGCGTTTGGAAACGACACGACTCGTCTTCCAGCTTTTGTTGCAAAGTTGACCAGAACAACGTGGCCCAACATCATTCATGATACGTGAAAATACGTACATGTGACAATAATGATAAATAATATGAAGGATGGAGAAAGCAGCTAGCAACATAAGAGAATGAAAACTAACCCATGTGCTCTACTCAAGTGAAATGGCATGGAAGGGAAGAAAGAAAGAAAGAAAGAAAGAAAGAAAGAAAGAAAGAAAGAAAGAAAGAAAGAAAGAAAGAAAGAAAGAAAGAAAGAAAAAAAGAAAGAAAGAAAGAAAGAAAGAAAGAAAGAAAGAAAAAAAGAAAGAAAGAAAGAATGAAAGGAAGGAAGGAAGAAAGAAGGAAGAAAGAAGGAAAGAAAGAAAGAAAGAAAGAAAGAAAGAAAGGAAGGAAGAAAGAAGGAAATAAAGAAAGAAAGAAAGAGAGAAAGAAAGGAAGAGAGAAAGACAGAGAGAAAGAAAGGAAGAGAGAAAGATACCGGAGCACTACAGCTGCCCAACTCTAAACTAATCTTCGTTCACCTCTACACTATATACTCAGCTGCGAAAGCCAGAGAGGAGGCTAACCCTAGGAGGAAGAGGGAAGGAGAAAGGGAGAGAGGAGGAAGGAGTGGGAGGAGGCGCTGCAAATAATAATTTCATGTAAAATGTGCCTACCATTCTCCAGATAAGGAGGGGCCGTACCTTCAGAGGGGTCAAGACGGCGAGCCCTGCGGCCGTGTTTGGAGTTGTTGTGGACGAACATGTTGTCCGAAACGGCCAACACGTGACCGTCCACGTTAACTGTTGTCGATATAACGACCTAGAGAGAGAGAGAGAGAGAGAGAGAGAGAGAGTCAAAAAGGCAAGTCAGTAAATTCTCAGTCTGCATGGTCGTTAGCTGCTTTATATTATTATTATTTAAATAATGTATATTATTTTATATTACTCAGTAGTTACTATGAATCAGTAACGCCTGTGTAACTACTATGTAGTTAATTGGAAAGAGCTGAAGCGCGGGCCCACATGTAGGCCTTCGGGGTTTAAAGGGTTAAGACTGTGTTTGTGCATGCGTATGTGTTCTTGAGGCGCTAAACAGAAGTCATTCAGAGTAATTTAGAGCTGGAGAGAACAGCAGGCCTCTCCCAAGGCTTGCTATCAGACGCTCTGTCTCTCTTTGTTGTAGCTTTGTTTGTGCACAACACAACATAACAAAGGCTGTTCCACTTATAGTGGCAGACTCAACATTAGGGCAAGAGCTCTGTGTGTGTGTGTGTGGCCCAGTTAGCAGATGAGCCCATGCTATGTTATGCTTCTGATCAGCAGGGCTTTTTTTTTTTTTTTTTTTTGACGCACACATAAACAACCGCACACAAACACAGTTTTCTTATGGCTCTGTTTGTTTGACTTTTCCCGCACATTCTCCACTGAGCTATGTGAGCTTTATTTTGAATGCTGTAAAGCGTGGCGACGCTCCACACCTTACTCGCAACAAGAGTGAGCGCTTACATGTGTTGTGAGACCCCCAAAGCTGTTGTTTATTTTCAGGAGCCAGAGAAAGCTGAGGGATGTACCTTATTCAATTGGCTTAGCTCATTAGACAGTGAGTTGGACTGTACCAATGAGAGCTGTGCTCTGTGTGTACATGTGTCAGGGTTGGTCAGGGGACACAGTGCTTTGATTCGACTTGATTGGGTGTCATTTCCACACCATCATAATATATTTCATAACACAGTATCGGCTTTTAGTATACCATTGGCTGTATATAGCAATAACTGGGTGGAAATGATGTCATGTGAATTGAGTCAATTCAGTTCATCACTTTTGCCAAGAGCCTGGACTCGACTAGCTTTCACCCTGTTCCTGAACACTATTGTCTTTCACAAATCATCAAAGAACCATCATAATGAGCTAAGAATTGGTGGTGCCATAGATAAACCACTTTTGGTTCCATAAAGAAACATGTTTGGAACTCAGGATCTCTACTTTATATGGGGACTTTCCAGCCACATTTCATTTACATCAACTGTTCAACATGGAGCCAACCATCAGAAGGCCTTTTAGGAGTGGTTCCTTTACACCTCAGTCCTGGTCATGGTGATCTACCACTCTGAAAGAGCCCAGAGACCTTGCTAGAAGGTCTCCCAGCCCAAACCAGAATTTGCCATATCCAGATTGTGCTTTGATAGTGTGAACAGGAAGTTCAAGAGTTTGAAATGCGATTTCAGTCAGACTTCTTTAGACATATCTCAGTCGGGACTCTCTGTCAAATCCAGAGTTATGGAAGTTCCGAGACACAGTTCCTGACTCCTACATCGCTGCCACATGCAGGTAGGTTGGTGATCATTAATTAGGCAGGTTGCCTGCTCATAAATTTGCCGACTGTGGTCTCAAAATAAAACAAATCTGATTTGTCTGCAGTGTGAATGCAGCCTAATTGGGACTAGGCTGGAACAGGTGAGTTAGATCTACAGGACCAGGGTTAGGGTCACGTTTAGGAACCCCCGCTTATTTTGAAGAGCAGCTAGAGGTTTCCTTTCCTCATATTTACACTTTGGAGGACCATGGCATCAGTTGAGAGAAGTTAATAAACCTCGTACAACATCATCATACGCCCACAGGACACGTCCATCATTTACTATTTCATTATTCCAAAAATGGAGTGGCAAACTACCAGCGCCCCTCCACCAACCACAAAGTCACAGCCTCGTAATGAGGCTCAACAATACTTAACGTTGTCTATTTCTGGAGCCCGGCCGCGGTAGGTCCATATGCCAAAAAAGGGAGGATTCGCTGCAATCATGCTATTTAAAGCAGATTCAATTTCTTGTTAGAGAGCTACAATTAACCTCTGTAAGGAGAAGAGCTTTTTAATTTTTTTCCCTGCCGTCGGACGGGTGCACGTGAGCTTTAGCTGAAGAACTACATCCGAGAGGGTCTATCAAATACCTGTCGCTCAAAAGTGGCGGCTGTGATTCTGCGGCACTTTGGCTTTTTTTTTTTTACAAAGCCCGGGGCCAATTAGGCATTAATCTGGCACTTAGGTGAACAGAGAGAAAAGAGAAGAGGCACTCGTCTGCTCTTTCAGCTGTTAACAGTCTCTCAAAACGCTGCCCGCGGCCCTAGCGCTAACGCTAGCCCATCTGCATTGATCTATTGATATATTGATTAGCTGTTTTCTCTCATTAGCGGTGGTGAGAGCCGGTGTGGAGAGGAGACGGGCCTCGTGGTGCGTGGTGGGGGTGGAGGGTGGGGGGCTTAGTGGAGGAGGCCTCTTGAAAAAGAAAGAAAAAGAAACGCTTTAGCGAATTAGCAAGGTTTGAATTAGCTAGCGCTTTTCTGTTTTTATCTGTTTACCACACAATGCGGGCTCATACAGAAGCACTTAAGAGCGATCTGAGGAGAGGGCCGTTTAGCATTTCAATAGAGATGGATAGAGGGAGGGGGGGTAGGTCAATGGAGAGAGAACGACAGAGAAGGAAAGCAAAGGAAAAAGAGAGAGAAAGGGAGAGAGAGAGAGAGAACAGGAGAAAGTAAAGCTAGCCTGACGCTAATTCTGATAGCGATCCCTAGCTAGCTCGCTTTCTCTCTCTGCAAGCATGATGGATAGGCCATGCTCTGGCCCCCAGCTGCTGGAGCGAAGGATGAGCAAGAGAGGAGCAGGAGAGGGGAAAGAGAGGAACACTGAAAGCATGACCTTGCCACAGGATCTCGCTGGATGGAACATGTGTGAAATTTATTCTGGAGATGGCATTTAGTTAAACACGGAGCCTTCAGGATAAGAGACGGAACCACACTGGCGCAGACAGCGCCGCTCTTACGGCCTCCACCACTCTCTCTTTCTCTCTCTCTATTTCTCAGGGTAGAGAAAACCTCCAAACTCCTGTTAGTCTGGGTTCGTAGGAAATCATAGTAAATACATATCAGCTCTGAGAGGTCATTAGGGTGAGACCCTCAGGATAAAACCCACTAAACTGTCACCGGGGCAGTAGTGCTATTGTCACTGGGGTGGCTGTAGCTTTCAGTACCTCTTTGTTAAAGAGCATTGTTGCACCATATTGCCATTATATACAGTATTTCTAAACTCTATTGTCTTGCTAGACTTCAGGCTGCTCCTGTTTTTAAACAATCAGGTTATGAATTCTGCCTAAAACTAAAGCTAAATGACCTAACCTTTCTTTTTTTAATAAAAGCTTCCAAATAACTTTTATAGTACACCGGCTCATAACCGGGGGAACACCACCTTTGTCATTGCCACTCTGAGCCTGTATCGCCTGCTATAGCTCTACGTAGCTTTGAGTGTACTTGAAACCTTTTGCAGGCTCTGCATGATATAGCACTACGAAGAAGCTCGCTCGGTATTCCCAGCGTGAACATCACGGCAGAGGCTGTGGAGAGACTGAGGAAGATGTTGTCGGAGGCAGTGAGGAAGAAACCAAACCAGAGTAAACCCTTGGTGGCGGGGATGCAAGACAGATGCCAGCCTGGTCTTCTTCCTGTTGGACTCGCTTGCTTGTCTTGGGCTGCTGTGCTCGCTTGGCATTTTGCCGGGTTAGCAAAGTTGGCACTAGCTTTAAATCAGCCTGGGTTGAGCCGCTAGCTAGGCATCTCAAGGTGAATAACCAAACTTGTTAAATTGAATTGGTTTGGTTTGGTGTCAGTTGAAATGTTGTAGGGTTAATTAAGCTGATTGAACTAATTTAGCTAATTTTGTCCGTTAGCAGTCACATTGGTTTACAATTCTCTAATATTCCTCAATACTAGGCAGCCACTTTAGATGTTCCCTGTGCCAGGAGGGCTTAATGAGTGATTTGTATTCATGGCAGTGGTGAAATGGTGGATACACACTATAAATGTAGTAGGACCCCTCCCCCCCAAAAAAAACTACCTACCTATTATGGTTAATGCTGCTTTAGGGCATATAGTTGAACCTTGTTGTGCAACAGTGGCGTATTGATGTGGGCAACATCCAGAATTCCAGTATTGTATGCTATTAGGTACATATCAGTCATAGCTGACTACTCTTTTGTCCTATGGGCTTATTTTTGCTGTTGTAAATAATTCTCAAATCTCTGAAAATGCCATTGTAACTTGAACTTGACTTGAAATCAATTAAACAGAAAGGAATCTTTAAATTAAGCCCCACAGAGGGAAGCCACAGGATATAATGGTCCACAAATTCATTTATTACATTCATGACATTTAGCTGACGTTCTTATCCAGAGCGACGTACAAGGTTAATCATATTACAGGTGAGCCAATGTCTTGCCCAAGGACTCTTATGGGTGTAGCACAGCATAGTCACCCAGACTGGGATTCGAACCCCAGTCTTCCACATGTGATGGTGGCTGCCCGGTGGGTAGCGGGGTTATCCGCTGAGCTACACCAACCAGGTTCAGGTATCGAAACTCTAAAACTCTACATGTCCATTCAAACTGACTGTAAGTAACAGCAACGCTTGAGCAATTAGATCAGGAAGAAGGTGGCATTATCAGGAGGAGGCCATAAGCATGGGTCCTCTCTCCTCTCTCCCTCTCCTTCTCTATGAGCTGGAGGTGCTGAGGCAGCTCCTGAGGAAACACTGCTGAGGGCTCTGACGTTCTGTTAAGACCACTTAAACCTTCAGGGAGGAGAGGAGATTAGAGAAAGCGGGAGAGGGAGAAAGAGAGGAACCCACTGGCTCCATTGTGCGGTGGCACATCAGTGGTGACGGATGTTTCTTTTAGTCACCGTGGAGACAGAAAGGACACTTCCTCTCACTCCGGCTCTGACCTTCTGCACTGGACGCATGGATCAATATCATCCACTGACCCTCCACCACATGAAAAATGAAAAGCCTCCACGCCCGTTCAAGGCACTTCTCTGTGGGTTATGTCTATATATCCCCAGTGTATCTGGATCTAGAGGCAGCTGACCCTGTATGTTTACCACTGAGTTGCTGATGGCCAATCACAGTGGACTCCTAAAGGCGTTTAAGTCCATTATATCAAATTGAGTAATATGGAGGTTTTGGAATGATGCTGGTATGAAAACGTGAATGGGTTTGTATAATTACTCAGCATGGGTTTGAGTCATGCATGTAATAGATGGTTATACTGAATGGGTTTCTGGTGTGGTAGGGAAATAGAGTGTGTGGTAATTCACATGGTCATTGCGAGCCTATTCAGAGCAGTGAAGCAACATGTTAGAACGGGTGAATCAGTTTTTCCCACTGTTTTCCCCCAAGAGAGGAACTCTCCCACCCTACATCCTCCCATCCACCTGCTCTACAATCCCAGCAATACAGAGTGGTGCAGCCTATTTGAGCTCCGGATGTGTGAGCGAGAAATACTCACCTGGAACCGGCGCATGTCTCGCGGGTTGCCTGCATTCTTCAGGCAGTTTTGATTGCACTTGAGGAAGAATTTCAAAAAGAATCTGTAAGAGATCACAGAAGGGAAAACTCCAGGTTAGACAATCAATCCCAAACCGAGCACACACAGACACACACACACACACACAACTTCGCCCAAACTCACACAGGACAGATCAATGGCATGGCATTGTAAATACAGACTTCACTACTCCTTCCCAGCCGAGAGGAAAACTCCACAATTTGTTAGAGGCAACTTCACAAGTTGTAAAGGTGCGAGTCGTGAAACCCACCAGCGCACGCAAACACTTAAACTCGGAGCCTCAAGCTGACAGGCTGAATCTGTACTTCCACAAACAGATGTTTTGATGCAGTATCAGGAGAGGAAGCAAAACTGGACAACGAGTGCATTCAAATTCAATAAGAACTGAGAAATGACAAAAATGAAAATACAGTGTTTTGTTCTGTATATATAGATAGATAGATAGATAGATAGATAGATAGATAGATAGATAGATAGATAGATACATAGATAGATAGATAGACAGATAGACAGATAGATACATAGATAGATAGATAGATAGATAGATAGATAGATAGATAGATAGACAGATAGATAGATACATAGATACACAGATAGATACATATAGATAGATAGATAGATAGATAGATAGATAGATAGACAGACAGACAGACAGACAGACAGACAGACAGACAGACAGATAGATAGATAGATAGATAGATAGATAGATAGATAGATAGATAGATAGATAGATAGATAGACAGATAGACAGAAATTACCCAAAATAATTTTAGATTTTTCTGAATATCTATATCTATCTATCTATCTATCTATCTATCTATCTATCTATCTATCTATCTATCTATCTATCTATCTATATTGTCACTGATCTCCAAAAATGGCAAGTCTACAGAGGAGAGGAAAAGCATACTGCACGTTTAATATTAGTCAACGGAATCAGACATAGAAATAATCTGGAATTAGTTGGAAAACAGTCAAACAATAACTTTCCATAATAATATGAGAATGTTTTATGCTTCTCCTGTAAACGCCATGGTAGTCACTATACCTGAGCTACAGTGATGCATGAGTTCTACAAAGCGGGAAAACTTTTATCCTGAAAATGTTAGAAAACCATCTCTCTCTCTCTCTCTCTGTCTCTCTCTCTCTCTTTCTCTCTCTCTCTCTCTCTCTCTCTCTCTCTCTCTCTCTCTCTCTCTCTCTCCCTCTCTCTCTCTCCCACACACACAGTAATGATGATGCTCAGAAACCTCCCAGTGGATGTCTCTCTGAATGGTCTGTCTGTCCGTCTGATGCATACAAATCCCACAATTCCCTTTAGAACCCATCTGTCCGCACTAACAGGAAGTAGGCAGATACACCCTCCCCTACCCCACTCCCCAATCTCTCTCTATTCTTTCACTCCCTCCTTTTTCTTCTTTCTCTTCTGGAGCTCCACCCTGTAATTAAAGCGAAGCAAAACGAGCACACCTGAGCCCCCCTCATCATCGGGAGACGCTCAAGCACTTAACAAGGTGAGAGCTAAAACTTCCAGCTCCGTCGCACAATTAGAGCAAGGCCAGCAGCGGCCAGCAATTACAGCGCAAATTACAACCCACCTAATCTGCTCGGCAAATGTCATGTGTGTGTGAGAGTCAGGGCGGGTCCCTCTGGGCACACACATATGGACACCCACCCCTACACTCCTACACCTAAACCCACGGAAGCCTGTGTGTGAACGAGCAAGCGTGGAACAAGTGGATCCTCTCTGTCCATTCTTTTTTCCTTCCGCTGAAGCCTTTTTCCTTATAGCTCTCATCAGTTCTCATCTCTTTAGAAGGTGTCCGAGCAAGGATAGACAAGAAAGGGAAGGATTATAGAGGAGAGAAATGATTGACACATTGTATTCTCTCTTCTCAGTCTATCCCAAACAGATTTAGAGTTGTTATTTGGGTTTGGCTATACGTTTAAGCTTGTTACATAGTTATTAATATGTAATTACATAGGTATAAGTAGTAGACTACATAACAACAACCTTCCCTATAATATAAACGGTCATTAAAGATTTCCTCTTATACTTACAAACACAAACGTGGTGTCCACTGAAAGCTTAGAATCCACTCTTTCAAACAAATGCCTCAGCTTGTTTCTACGAGCTTCACGTAAAGAATAACACAGCAAAGTCTAACTGCAGGCCCAGAAGTGCCTCGAGGTAATGCGACTTCCACGCTGCCTCCAACTAATGCGAGTACAACATGCTGGATATCCAGCGGAGGCTGTAGCTGCAGCCTTACATATGGATGTCCATGTACACAAATATTTGCCTCTCAGAGTGTCAGGTTAGCGCGCAGCTGCTGTACGCGGGCCGAGGTGTCATGCATTGCTGATTGCATCAAGAGCCGTGCGGAGTTAACACATGTACCACAGCGACCGTGGGCAAACAGGCGGGGGTCCGGGGACGAGCTTTTCTGCGCCTCGCTCTCCGACGGGACCCCGGCCAGAGCCATAAATCACAATGTGAAATGACACCCGTAACCCTGAGCACCTCTACACTACCCAGCCTCATCTGTTTACATTCTGGCCTTTCCGTCCTGACAGAAGGGGCAAGAGAGAGAGAGAGAGAGAGAGGGAGATGTATGATAGAGACAAATGGACAGAAAGATGGAGAGAGGACAGAAAGGAAGACTAAAAGAGAATGAAAAAGGGATAAAAAAGAAAAAACAGCGGCCTTGGCAGGTGTCAGGAAAAGCTCGCTGTTGGCCATCATCAATGAAAAATAAAGTTCATAATGCCGTCCGCAGGCCTTGTACGGCTATCTCGGCGGCTGTAAAGGACACGTCCACTTCAGCTTTAATTGTGTACAGTGTGACAAAATACGTGTGTGTCTGTGTGTGTGTTTGAACACACAGGGATGAGTATTATGGGCTGTAATTCTCGGACCCTGTCCTTATTTCCCAACAGAGCTGTAATGTTTCCACAGTAGGTATCAAGCCAAATCACAGCTGATACATGAGCCTCATTCACCCTCTCTCTTTCTCTCTCTCACTTGCAGACGGTAAACAAACAGCCTTACGCAAACACACAGTGCAATGTTCCATACAGCACAGCGTCGCAATGTCATAGTAGGCAGCCTGCTCGCATAACTATATATATTTACCATGTATGTGTATGGATATGTAATAAGAGTAGTGTGTACCTTATGCCAATGTTCAGTTTTGATCATAGCTTGAAGGTGCCCTATGCTTAGGGTTGCCACCTTTCAGAAATGTAAATAAAGGACGTGTATATCAGACATTCATGGAAGTACGGAACAAATTTACTGACTTTTACGGAAATACGGAACAAATTTACGGACATTTACGGAAATACGAAACAAATTTACGGACATTTACGGAAATACAGAACAAATTTACGGACATTTACGGAAATACGTAACAAATTTACGGACATTTACGGAAATACGGAACAAATTTACGGACATTTACGGAAATACAGAACAAATTTACGGACATTTACGGAAATACGGAACAAATTTACCGACATTTACTAAAATACGGAAAAAATTTACGGACATTTACGGAAATACGGAACCAATTTTACGGACATTTACGGAAATACAGAACAAATTTACGGACATTTACGGAAATACGGAACAAATTTACGGACATTTACGGAAATACAGAACAAATTTACGGACATTTACGGAAATACGGAACAAATTTACGGACATTTACGGAAATACGGAACAAATTTAGGACATTTACGAAAATACGGAACAAATCGCGTCCCGTATTAGTTTAATATGGGACATAACATTTAATTGCCAGTAAAGGACGATTCCATTTTTTTACGGAATGGGTGGCAACCCTACCTATGCCTCACATTGTGTGGAGATTTCATGATAAACAGACCAAAAGAAATGGCCTAGAATGGCGTGGATAGAAGTCTGGTTCCACTGACTTTAGTACAGTAGGTTTTTCCTTCTCCTGTGAAGTCAGCATTTTGGAGATACAAGGTTTTGTACTGATAGCATCACTAACTGGACCAAATACTGATATGCCAAATACTGATGGGCCAAATACTCAGTCATATATCCCTATAGTCTAATAATAACAAATTCTGGATTGCCACCATCAGACCAAACACTTGAGTCTTATTAGCACTATTTGTACATGCATGCTGCTCCAACAGGTGTGAATAATTCATCATTAATAGACATGCTCTAAATTCCTCGCTCCATTCATTTCAGCTTCAACAAATCTATCTATCTATCTATCTATCTATCTATCTATCTATCTATCTATCTATCTATCTATCTATCTATCTATTTCTTTCTTTCTTTCTTTCTTTCTTTCTTTCTTTCTTTCTTTCTTTCTTTCTTTTGTTCTTTCTTTCTTTCTTTCTTTCTTTCTGTCTGTCTGTCTGTCTGTCTGTCTGTCTTTCTTTCTTTCTTTCTTTCTTTTGTTCTTTCTTTCTGTCTTTCTGTCTTTCTGTCTTTCTTTTGTTCTTTCTTTCTGTCTTTCTTTCTTTCTTTCTTTTTTCTTTCTTTCTTTTGTTCATTCTTTAGTTTTTTCTTTTCTACTTTCTTTCTTTCTTTCTTTCTTTCTTTCTTTCTTTCTGTCTGTCTGTCTGTCTGTCTGTCTGTCTGTCTGTCTGTCTGTCTGTCTGTCTGTCTGTCTTTCTTTCTTTCTTTCTTTCTGTCTGTCTGTCTTTCTTTCTTTCTTTCTTTCTTTCTTTCTTTCTTTCTTTCTTTCTTTCTTTCTTTCTGTCTGTCTGTCTGTCTGTCTGTCTGTCTGTCTGTCTGTCTGTCTGTCTTTCTTTCTTTCTTTCTTTCTTTCTTTCTTACCATTTTGGAGATTTAGCTTCATAGAGTGACTTGTGTACTTTAGTAGGGGCAGTGGTTATAGAACCGTTAAGAATACATATGCATCATTCACGGAAGATAAGACGTACACTTGTGTCGCGATACTGCTCGTGCTCGCTTTCATGCTCTTGTCAAACTGAAGAGCAGAAAAAATATATAATTAAGAATGAGTATTTGTCATTCACTGAAGAAGAGACGTACTGTCATAAAACGGGGAAAAAGACCCCCAGGCACTTCATAGAACCACAAATACGTCCCACACGCAAACAACGCAAGCACAAACACCGTCACTGTCACGAGAATCCAGGATCCTGACATTTACACGAAGCACGTGGAGCTGGGGGAACTTAGGAGTGGCATCATTACGGAAGGTCTGTTCTATTATGACTACTTATACTAATGCATTAAAACCAACACAATGAGGCCCTCATTACGGCTCGCCGTGTTCGCCTGCTCTCTGCCTTTCCTCCTCGGTAGTTGATTAAGCAAAGCTGCTCTGCTATCTAATGAAAATCATCTCGGGCCGCCGTCCACCACTCCGCCGTAATATCAGCCGAATTAGGAGCCGTTTCAATTCTACATGGGGATCCAGGAAATTGCTCCTTTGTGAGCGGGTGAGCAATTATGACCCCACGTTGCTTGCTCCTCTCTCTCCTCTCTCTCTCTCGCTCAATCGCTCTCTCGCTCTCTCACCGTCTTTCAAAGAACGGTCTGCAGAACTTGTATCAGAAACAAAGGAGGCAGTTAAACTGTAATTTACTCCTTTACCTGAGCGAGGCTGGAACAACAAGCTCTGTCCGTCTTTCCCTCTTTCCTTCTCGCTCTCGCTTTCTCTTTCCTCTTTTTCTGTCTTTCTCTTACTACTTCCCCTCTTTTTTGTGTTCTCCTACAGCCTCTCTTCTCTCCCTCTTTTTCTCTCTATCTTCTCTCCCTCTCTTTCCATACTTTTCTTATCCCTTTCTTTCTTTCTTTCTTTCTTTCTTTCTTTCTTTCTTTCTTTCTTTCTTTCTTCTCACTGCCTCTCTTCTCTTTTTCATCCTCTCTCTTGCTTTCTTTCTATCTTCCCACCAATGTCTCGCTCTTCTCTTTTTCTCTTCCTCTATCTCTCCTATGCTACTTCATCTTTCTGTCACTACTGCTCCATCGTTCATGTTCCTTCTTTGTGTTCTCTCTTTTTTCTTCTTTCTTCCTCCCTCTGTTCTCTCTCTTCTCTCTTTCCTCCTTTTCTCTCTTTCTCTTACTACTTCACCTCCTTTTTGGGTTCTCTTACTGCTTCTCTTCTCTCCCTCTTTCTCTCTCTATCTTCTCTCCCTCTATTTATCTTTTTTCTCTTTCCCTCTCTTTTCATGCTCTTCTCATCCCTTTCCCTTCTTTCTTTCTTTCTTTCTTTCTTCCTTCTCACTGCCTCTCTTTCTTTTTCATCCTCTCTCTTGCTTTCTTTCTATCTTCCCATCAATGTCTTTCAATGTCTCTCTTTCCTCCTTTTCTCTCTTTCTTTTTCTCACTGTCTCTCTCATCTTTTTCTTTCTTCATCTTTCTCTCCTTCCCTCTCTCTGTCTTCCTCTTACATCTCTCTCCTCACTCTCTTTTCCCTTTTCTCTTACTTTATTTCCTCCTTGTCTCTCTTTCTTTACCTCACTTTCTTTACCTTCTCCCTTCTACTGACCTATTTCTCCTTTCTCCATATTCCAACCTCCTCTTTCTCTCTTTCCCTCTCTCTCACTCTCCATCCTCCAAAAGCAGCGTTCAGTGCAGAACTTGCGGGAGTATACTGGAAACAAAGGAGGCAGTTAAAGTGTAATTTAATGGAATATCACAGAGTCGGCAGCATTAGATGCTGGCAACGGAGAGAAAGCGAGGGAGGTAGGGGGAAAAAAGAAAAAAATTAACCGCAATTAGGTTTGATTAAAGCTATCCTTCTCAATAATCAGTGTTCGTGACAGGACAAGGGGCCCTGGTGGCCCTTGGACGGCAGCGAGGCGTTGGGCAATATTAAGGCCAATAAAAGGGATATTAGCATAGCTAATTACAACACGGCTAAAGCGCGAGCGAGGGGCCGCTGTGTATTGTTATGTGCAAAATAATTGGACAAGGCAGTTATCAATTACAGGAGACGCCATTTTGGTTCGTCAGAGAGGATAAAAAAAGAGAGAGAGAGAACGTGTTTAATTTCACGTCTGAGCCTCCCCCTGCACATCTCCCGCTCTTCTCCTCTCGCTCTCCTTCTCTGTCCCTCCCTCTGCCTTCTCCAGACTACCAGAGGCACTGGCTCCCACTTTTATCTCTGGTCGCGAACTGCGGGGAGAACAAATCAGCGCTGAGATGATCAGGCCGGCCGGCGCGGGGTAATTAATACAACTTTCCCCGCACTGCCCTCTCCCTCTCTCTCTCCGTCTGACCAGAGGGGCAGAATCATTATGATGTGATTAGTGACAGCGCCTAGGTGGTAGACGAGAGAGGGAGAGAGGGAGAGAGGGAGAGAGGAGAGGAGAGGAGAGGAGTGGGTCTTGTCGTTTGAAAGGGCTCGGGCTTCACAGAGCCGGAGTAATTGAAGGAAAGAAAGACACAGAGAAAGAAAGAAGGCTGGAGCACACCAGCTCTATAGTCAGGCCCTCTTATCTTAACCAACACCATTACTGGATCGCTTTCCTGCCCTCATTCAGAGAAGAGCTCCCGACTTCTCTCCGCTTTCCTCCCCTTTCTCTCGCTCTAATCCCCCTCCTTTCACTTAACAACACATAGAAAAACAAACAGATTAAGCAGGACCCCTGTCATAATTGCTGCTAAGGTTACTCTTCCCAGGCTCCCTCTCTTCTTCATCTCTCTTTCCTGCTGTTCTCTCGCTTTTGTCTGTATGTCATTCTCTCTGTCTCCTTCTGTATGTTTTCATTGTCTGTTATTCTTTCTTTCTTTCTTCCTGTCTTTCTTTCTTTTGTTCTTTCTTTCTTTCTTTCTTTTTTATTTTCCTTCTTTCTTTTTTACTTTCTTTCTATCTTTATTTTTTTCTTTCTCTCTTTGTTTTTTCTTACGTTCTTTCTTTCTTTGTTTTTTATTTCTTCCTATCGTTTTTTTTGTTTTTTCTTTCTTTCTTTCTTTCTTTCTTTCTTTCTTTCTTTCTTTCTTTTTTCTTTCTTTCTTTCTTTCTTTCTTTCTTTCTTTCTTTCTTTCTGTCTTTCTTTCTTTTTTACTTTCTTTCTTTCTTTCTTTTTTACTTTCCTTCTTTCTTTTTTACTTTCTTTCTTTCTTTCTTTTTTTCTCTCTTTGTTTTTTCTTTCGTTCTTTCTTTCTTTGTTTTTTCTTTCTTCCTGTCGTTTTTTTTGTTTTTTCTTTCTTTCTTTCTTTCTTTTCTTCTTTGTTTTTTCTTTCTTTCTTTCTTTCTTTCTTTCTTTCTTTCTTTCTTTCTTTTTTACTTTCTAACTTACTTTCTTTCTTTCGTTCTTTCTTCTTTGTTTTTTCTTTCTTCCTGTCTTTCTTTGTTTTTTTCTTTTTTTCTGTCTCAGTTTTTCTTGCCTCTTTTTTATACCTTTGTTTGCTTGTTTGTTTGTTTCTGTTGTGTCTTTTTCTTTCTTTCTTTCTTTCTTTCTTTCTTTCTTTCTTTCTTTCTTTCTTTCTTTCTTTCTTTCCTTCCTTCAATCATCACCTATAACTGTTTTTCTTTCCAGTTTTTATATTTATCTTCTCACAGTTTATGGAATTAAAATATTCTCACACTGTTGTACATTAACATGCAAAGTCACCAGTGACGACCTCACCCTGCGAGTGCGTTTCATCCGTTTATTGACGCTAAGAAAAACATGTTTTCTATACGTTTTGCTGAACAACACCAGCAAATTACCATATTATCGGAGCTGAAGGAGAGAAATATGCCGTGTATGCGGGGTGAGATAAATCATTGATTTGCGCTGGTCTGTAATCCTGCTGTATCAAAAGCGAGGGAGGAAAAAGTGCTGCAGCTTTTCTTTTAAAGCTTTTCCCAAGACAGATGAGTGCATGCAAAGAGGAGGTAAAGAAATACAATGGCAGATGGGTGTGTGTGTGTGTGTGTGTGTGTGTGTGTGTGAGTGGTCAGTATGGGCACTAATTGCTGGTGTGGCGTTAAGAGCTGGGGCCACAGCTGTGGATCTGTACAGAGTATTGATCATCTAGCAACTCGAGCCGATCACACACCAGCCAGCCAGACAAAACACACACACCCACACACACACACACACACACACACACACACACTCCCACACACACAGAGGCCCCTGTAACAAGCTCTTCCCAAACATGACTACATTCTGCTGACACCAGACTCAGAGGCTGAGACAGTACACAAGTCAATACAGATTTCATTTCCCCTCACACATGCTTCTGATTGGCTGAGCCACTGCCTGTCTCCCTAAACCCTTAGCTCTGATTGGCCCGAAGGAAAGGTCGTCTGCTTTCCAGCTATATGCTGACTGGCCAGTGAGACGGACTGGCATAGAGAGAGCATAGAGAGAGGGACGGCCAAGTAATCAGACGTCCATTAGAGCAATCTGTCTTTCAACTAGACCTTTACACCATTTATTCCTGGGAGTTATTTGGACGTCAATAAACATGGTAGCACCCATATACCCGATGGCATCCTGCATTCC
>JAMWET010002454.1:227500-235000 GCA_024036415.1 Prochilodus magdalenae
CTCTCTCTCTCTCTCTCTCTCTCTCTCTCTCTTACTCGCAGACAGACAGCTTGTTCTTTGATGTTTGGCTCGAGTTTCTCTCAGAGATGGACGCCGTTCCTGCACTGACCGCTCGGTCACACATGGCCAGAGGCGTTGTTACCTTCAGCTGACATAGCAACAAAAAAGTGCCAGATAATTTTGTTTGTTTTTCAGGTTCTTAATTTACTTTTCTTTTTCCCTTCTTCTTCATTTTTATTTCTTTCTCATCCTCTTTTCAATTCTACTTTTCCCCCTGTCCCTTTCTTTTCCCCCTCCCGTAATACCTGTACAAGCAAATGTATTTATTTTAATTCATCTCTCTCTCTCTCTCTCTCGCTCTCTCTCTCTCTCTCTGTTTCACCTTGCCGCCTCTCCTCTAATTCTCTCCATCCCTCTCTTTACATTCCTCTCCACTCGTCGGCACCTCTCTCTCGCCTCCACTTCTCCTCTCTTCTCTTCTCCCTTTCCCCCTCTCTCTCCTCTCCCATCTAAAATTCATACGTTCCCAGATTCTTTCAAGACGGTCCTAATTAGGAACTGTCATCTTTGCCGATTTTAATTATTAATTAAAGACAGGAAGGAGGGAGGAAAAAAATACATTTCAAATCAGGCCAGGGCTATGTGCATACACACGCACATGCACACACACGCCGCACCCACACACAAACACGCTAATGTACGGTCTGCCTGACGTCTGGGCCGTGTGGTCAGGGAGATGCTGATTAAAAAAGTATTAAAACATTATAAATGATTAATGTGGATCCAGTTCTGAGTGGCAATTATTGGTTTTAACACAGGTTATGCAGCCTAATGACTAGGGCAATGCCTCCACGTCACTAATGCCACACATCAAGCAGAGAGAGAGAGAGAGAGAGAGAGAGAGAGAGAGAGAGAACCTTAATAGCACTGTATTAAAGCTATGTATTTAACATGGCACCATCATAAATAGTAAGAGCAAATAAATAGACTGAGCCACCTTCCAGCTTCTAGATGAGTAGAGGCTAATCAGAGATAATGGACTTTCATTAGGAATTCACAATAAAATAAAATGAACAAGCAAAAATTATAATAAAGTGAAAGAGACGAAGAGAACGGAAGATTATGGTGTAATAAAGAAAGTGAAGAAAAGTGATAAATGAGAGAGAGATAGAGATAGACACACATTTTCATAAACTATACGTGTAGAACACGTTATTATTACATTAATGGGTATAAATATGTTATATATGCATTATAATTAGGTAACTGATATGTAATATACCGTCGCTGTCCAAAGAAAAACATGTATCTCCATTTTTGTTGATTTTTACTTTTATGCCTCATTCGATCACATGAGCTGCTGTTTACACTGTGTGTGAATTTCATTAAGAACGGACCAACAGAAATGGCCCAAATCGGCTTGGAAAGACGTTCGGTTCCATTGACTTCCATTCAAACCGAATGAGGTTTTGGCCTCTCCTGTAAAGTTGCCATTTTGGAGATACCTGTTTTCCTTTGGACAGCGTCGATAGGTGTAATACATATGCTATTAACTATTACACCAGAATCTGACCCAAACTGTAACCCCAGTGAAGAAATTTGGAGGGAGAGAGATGGAGAGAGAGAGAAAGTGGAGAGAAACGGTGATACAGTCCTGTCTGTAATATAATAAAGTGGGAGAGATTGAGAAATAAGAGACAGAGCGAGGCGTATTTGCTCCATTTCATTTCTAATGTATAATGAATGTCTCTAAAATGAACACATGCGAACAGAGGAAGAGACAGAGAACGATAGTGATAGAGATATAGTAAGGGCCGTGCAGTTCGGTGCGGCGGGCCAAAGGGGTCATTTGCAGAGCGCGAGGGAGGGCGCTGGAAGGGAGAGGCTAAAACAATGAGCAGGCCCGGGTCTAAAGAGAGAGAACGAGGGAGCAAGGCGAGGGCACGTAGTAAAGAGAGACTGAGAGGGAGAAGCTTGGGGGGGGAGAGAGAGAGAGAGAGAGGGATGGATGGATGGAGGGAGCGAAAGAGGGAGGGAGGAGGAGAGAAATGACAAATGAAGAGAAGCTGGATTAGGAGCGGCGGCGTCCAGAGATGACGTGAGCGCCATATTTTGTGCAACAATAATGCGACTGGCAGCACAGATCCTTGTTTCTGATTCATCTAGTGCCGTATGGCAGAGCTTTGTCAGTCTGTGCGCGATATAAATTATTCAGCCTGAGAGATGGCAATTACAGAGCCCTGCACAACCAAAATGAATATTTTATGAGGACTAAAACTGCTCTGGAATGATTCACACACACACACACACTCACATACGCGCACAGTTAGTGTGCTTATACATGGAAAGGCTAGGGGGGCCATCGCTGCTTTCATATTGTTGACTGAAATCCAGCGAATCCTAATAAGCAAATATTTCTCAGGTTAACATCGTCACCGTTTCGGTTTCAATCACCGTTCAGTGCCTCCAGTTCAATCAGAGCCCTAAAAGAATGGGGCCCAGGCCGCATTCAGTAGCTCTAATTGTTTTATATCCTCCCATTTATTCCCCAGCACTTATATCTTTCACTCAGAAGGGCCGGGACGTTATAATACAGTGTTTAGAAAAACACTGATATCTTTTGTGGGTTTTGTGTTGTTGTTGTTGTGGCGGACTAAAACGGAATACATTTTCCTTTTGACCCCTGTGAATATGCTTTCCCTTGTCCAGCCAAAAAAAAAAAACAAAAGAGCCAGAACGAGGGAGGGGAAAAAAAGCAGAAACCCACACACAGGCCACACTGAAAGGCTAATGGAAGCGGATTAGAATGCCCGCTCGCCCAAAGCATCGCCTGATAAAGGTTTTGTCTGTTAGGTTTCCTGCAAAAGTCCAGCTTTATAATGCTGAAACAAAAAATAACATTGTTCGCGGGCCTTGCAGAAGCGGGACGGCCTGCGTGAATAGGTATTGTGTGGGGCCAGCCAGTGATACCTTAGCTTTTGTGCTCCTGGAGCAGGTCAGGGCTATGACATCACAGCCACACAAGCAGGCCTCTGTGCACCCGAGTCAGAGAGGATTTCCACCGTGGTGGGAAAATGCGTCAGGAGGGAGCTTTTTTATCTCGGCCAGGACGCGCACACAAACGGGTTCGCACAGACCTGCAAGTGCAGGGTATGCAAGTGCATGCAGCAAAATCGGGCTAGAGTAGTTCTAGTCCAAGCTACACTGCACCGTAGCCCACATTGGTACATGGTAGTTACATAGGAAGTTTTGAAGCTTCGCCGTGAAACGATCCGTGTGAGTGAGAGACAGGTAAAGAGAGGAGGCAGGCGGAGAACAAGAGTGAATAAGAGAACGAGAAGCAAGCAGTAAGAGAGAGAGAGAGGGAGAGAGAGGGAGCGAGAGTGCGAGCCGTCGCCTGAAGTACAGTGAAGCGCTCGTGACAGTGAGAGAAATGCAAAAGGAGACATGTCTTCCAAAGCTGCCGCCTGGCTGCTGATGGCTCTTCCCCTGTATAAACTGACACCGCTGTTTTGCCTCGTCTGCCTGGGACAACTCCAGCTTTCAAAGAGGGTTATCTACAAATAATAAGGATGCTCTCACTCGACATGCAAGCAAAAAAAAAAATCCCTCCCGTTTTTCTCTCTCCAAGGAGGAAACAGAGAGATGTCAGCTTGATTTTGTAAGGAAGTGGTTGAGGCGTGAGAAGAGACAGCGCTGGTCTGGGTAGGCCCTGTCGTACATACACAAATGTGTCAGCGTACATGGGGATGGGGCGCAAAGACTCGCGGCGGGGTTTGGGGGCGATGATCCAGGGGGGGTTATTAAAGCATCCACGGCATGTTTCTGTGGTATTACAGCCACAAGGTAGAACAGCGGGGGGGGATATGCTACTCTATTGCCTGCCACTAGGGGGCTTTAGCCTTTAGCTCCATTTCCAGCCAATAGTAAACAATAGCAAACTCAATATTAGAAGAGAAATTGGATATATACCGGTTTCAAATGCACTGCTATTCAACCGTTTCTGTATCATTAGCGTTAGCATTAGCATTAGCATTAGCAAGTGGGGCAGTGAAGCAATTTTAAATGGCTGGTAAACGTACATAGCTTTATACATTTTTGGCAACCAGTAAATTGGTTCTTCCTGGTTCTTGCTGATCGTCTTGCTGAACATCTCAAGATGTAAACATGTACATAAGGTGGCAGGGCAACTTTTCAGATACAAAGACAACCAACTTTTTATTTCAAGCATCTTGTAGAGGTCAAAAGTCATGGCTGGCCTGAAACACTCTACGGACAGGCACCAGACCTTCTTGTCTTGCTCGTCGCTCAGGAGTTCTCTGGCTTCCTGTCTAGTTCGCCTCTCTAAAGCCGTTCAGGAGTTTTAATCACCCAGCAGAAACCAGAGAGTCTACGAGGGGGAAGCTAAATCTTGTTACCTATGTACAAAGGCAGTTTTCCACCACGAGCAGGGCTCGTGTGTCCCCGGAGGGAGAGACCCCATTAATTGCTGCTGTAAGTGGGGATCCAGCAAGGGGCGAGATTCAATACAGGAGCATTTATCCCTCCTCTCGCTCCGTCTCAGCGCCGGGTCACCATCCCCAACCCATCCGGCGCCAGGCGCAGAGCAGCTAAGATAATGAAAATTTCTTCATGTATAAAATCCTTAATCAAAATGCTGCCGGTGTCATCTCCTGCCGGCGGAGAACCGCGGCTTAAATTAATATACAACAGAACCTTTGGCTAAATTAACATGCCCTCGTTTGACACGCGATTCCCCAGAACCTGGCTGGTCAGACAGAAGGCCGAGAGGAAGGTGAGGGAGAAGGGATGGAGAAATAAGATGTGTGTTCCCTCCCATTCGTTTGCAAGGGTAGGAGAAAAAGCCACATTACCGTTAAATAAAAATACTAACAAGCGTGGGGGGGGTCTTGTAATTGAGCCTCTTTTCTAATGATTCACATCGAGACCAGGACAAAAAAGAAGCCAATTATTCGGCTGATTTTTTACAGGATGCATTTGTTGATGTGGATGCTCCTGTATTCATCCCTGGTGGGTAGTAAGCGAACTCTGAGAAACGACGGTTTCAGCAAAAAAACATCACAGCTGAACGCGGAAATTCTCAAGATGTACCCCGCCTAATGACCTCGGGGACCGAACATATGATATGGCTTTATATTTCATGCTAATGCACACGTCCAGGCCCCGATAGCGCGAGGCTCAAACGCTGACAAGCTTGTATCAGGCGAACGCCAAAGCAATCGCAAATGAAATAACACGGCCCCATAGACGTCGTGCCGGAGATACAGGGCCACGGTGACACCTTTGGGAGCCGGGAAGTCTCTATTCTACTTTTAGCCTCTTCTGTTCCACTGAGCCGGCCGATCTGAATACATTCACAGGGTATTTAGCGGGCGGCCGCTTTGCTGGTTATCTGGTGGTAAATATAAATTGCCGCTTTTTTTCATTCCTGTGTTTTCCAGTGTTTTGACAAAGCTCTGGTGAGGTTCCAGCGCAGGCAAGAGCGTCAGCAATTCCTCTAACCACCGAGGAACTCTCAATTTACCCTACGACATCTCTTTCTCTCTCTCTTCTTCTCTCGCTCTCTCTCTCTCTCTCTCCCAGGCTGAGCCCCATCTGCATGCGCACAGATTAAACATTCAATTTGCTACCTGATAGGCCACAAGGTCCGCCACTTACCATACAAATGAAAAAAGTGTCACTGTCATCCTCCCCCCACCTCCTTGTTCCGGCCTGACCCCCCGTACGCCATACCAGCCTAATATTCCTGTAATATTTACTTCAGGGGGGAAATTATGACGCGTGGCATATTTATCTTCATGAAAAATGTGCATCTAAAATTGAAATAGCCTTTTTGAACGAGGGGGGCGAAGATACAGTCAGACGCTAATATGCTTCATGAACTATAAAATTTAGTCACAGTGTACGACTGTATTACTGCCGAGGCTTTCAGGCACATGCACACAGAGAGAGAGAGAGAGAGGGAGAAAGAGAGAGAGAGGGAGAGAGAGAGAGAGAAAGGGAGAGGCAAAGTCCCCCCCCACCCACCATGTTAAGCTGGTGTGAGCTCTGGCAGCAGATTCAGTGTGATAGTCATTACGCTTACATGATGGTACAAGTCGGCCCTGTCGGATTTCCGCGCCCTCTCCAGCTCCCTCGCATTAATCTCCCTCCCCAATAAGCTATTTGCACTTGCTCGCTCGCGCAGCCAAATTGAAATAAGGTGCAAATTTGCGCGGCCTTAAATCCGAACAAGTACAGACAGATATTTTTCACCTGCCTCCGCGCATTTTCTCACGAGTAAACACAATACGCATTCTCTTTCATGCTTTTCTGCCTCCAAAAAGATTTGTCTATTCGCCCCCCACCACCCCCTCCACAACCCCCGACTCTGTTTTATTTTATTTATTTATATCCTTCCACTTTTTTTCCCAGGCCCTACCTTTTTGAGGAAAATTAGAATAACGCACTCGCTTTCAGACAGCTGTTGGCTAAATCCATGAATGCTTGCGTAGCTCCACGGAAAAACAATGTTTGGTGCGAAAAACAGGAGGGAGCAAAAAAATAATTTAAATAAATAAATAAATAAATAAATAAAAATCCCACTGATTGGAATTTGCATGGCAATTACGCTTTCTAAAATAGGTAATCCAATGTAGCATGAAGCGCTGCGCCGGAGCGAGTTCCGGAAATTGGAACCTGAGCGAAGGGAGGATGGCGAACGCGTTTGTCCGGTGGGTCGAGATATATGAGCGGAAGGCCAGAGGAGTTTTGAGGGGCTGTAGATATATGAGCGCCGGGCTGTGGCCTTTGACAGAGGTAAAGCGGGGCGACGTAGGTGAGGTGAGTGTGGCGGCTGACCCGCAGCTCTGCAGCTGTTGGGCTGAGTGATTTATATCTGTACACATCACTCCCTCCGTCAACTACAGCGTGACCTAGAGCTCAGAGCCGCCGTTCAGCGCTTATTTCATCATACCGAGAGAGGGGAGGAGAATGAGTGAATGATTCAGGTGAGCTCAGCTGAGCCAGTGCTAACACCGGTCTATTTATCAGAGCTTCAACAAGCAGGTCGGGACTCCAGCATCATAGTGGACAACACAATTGAAAGGACGTGTCTCTATTAGAGTGGAGACAGAGAAGGAAAGGGCTGACTGCCTTAAACCACAAGTCTATTCTTATTATTTCACCACTAGACCATAAAAAACTCAAAAATATATGTGCTATGATATATTATATATGCTAATGTGCGCTTATCGGATTGGCAGCCTGTCTAGAACGTTTCCTTTCATCTGCCCATTGACATATGGGATATGCTTTAGCATCTGTATGAATGAATCAATAAATATATTCATATTTTTTATAATATTGCTGCCAACAGTTAGCAATATTTGTCACTCTTTCAGCTTTTGACATAAGTTGAAAAATGGATTGTCCTTTATATCATTTTATCACAAATGGCCCATAAGGAATAGCCCAGAAATACATTAACGGAAGTCTGGT
>JAMWET010002454.1:240000-255000 GCA_024036415.1 Prochilodus magdalenae
GTGTGTGAGTGTGTGTGTGTGTGTGTGTGAGTGTGTGTGTGTGTGTGTGTGTGTGTGTGTGTATCCCTGCCAAAAGGCTGTTGTGTATCAGCCTGGTGGATGTCAGGTGGCTGTGTTCGCCCTGAGCTCAGCTGCTCAGCACCACTCACTTATTCCCCCCCACTGCACAATAACACACATCCTTCTACTACAGCCAAGCTACCGCACACACACACATGCCAGAATCACTCGCCGTGCCAAACACACTCAGTATGAGACACATAACACGACATGTACATGATGAAAATCTTGTCGTATATGATGTTAGAGATGCTATTAAATGTAGGCCTCCACTCTTCTAGCAGGCCACAGCGTCCTTCTTGTTGTCGAGCACCCGTTTACTTCTTCAACGAAATGGTCAATGTGAATGTCATAGTATTAGCACAGGTTTGCTAATGCTTTCGTTAGCGGTGCACCCTTACACTAGGTCTTTATGTTGGGGTGGAAGAGTCTAATAGCTGAAGATTACAGCAGTGCTAGCTAGTAGGCTAATTCTCTCGCTAAGACTTTGCATGTAAACCATTCATTTAAAATTGATGCTGATTTTGAGAATCAGTACAGGACCACAAAACATAATATCACGATACTCAAGAGTATCGATAGTTTCTTACACCCTTAGATGACGGAAAACGCTTTGATGGAAATCCGCTTAAGCTAACACATTAGCCACAAGCTAGCATAATACAAATATATAAGATATACAATGTAATCTAATATTCATCCAACACCCCTCCTAAATCTACCAGACTGGTCCAAATCTACATGGCCCTCCCTTGCCTCACCCACTCATCTCTTCATCTTTCCACTTGGTCCCATAGAGCCCCTCGGTGCATGGCCACTATGCATGGCACAGAACCCCCCCAGCCCATTACTCTGGACACTCCTCCTCTGTGCTTATAGACCTCCATTCTGTGCCATTACACCAAAACAGCAACATTAAAAAGCCGACTGTTCTCTTACTATAGACTGGATATTGGCATACATGCTTAGATGCAGTAGAGTCGGGACTGACAGCAAGAGCGGGAACAGTCCATGCATTATAGTTACCATAAGGCATGGTTACTGCACATCGCAGGAGGGATGAGGGGAGGATGATGAAGGAGGAGGGAAGGGTGCCGAGCCAAGTTGTGACACTGCCACATATGGCCTCCTCCATCACTCTGGCTAATCAAGCAGCAAGCAGAAGCTAGAGGAGCTCTAATTGCCAGGCACCTCGGCCGGCGCTCGAAAAAACGATACCGAGAAATGGAGAGAGAGGGAGAGAGGGAGAGAGAGGGAGAGAGAGAGAGAGAAAGAGAGAGGGAGAGAGAGAGAGAGAGAGAGAGAGACAAGAGAAGGCCAGCATTGTTCACTCGCTTGGTCCACCTCATCCCAAGGGCGGTCAAATAGTGGAGCAGAGAATAAGAAAGAATATGTCTATAATTAATATATAACTGCAGTTATTACACATATATAACTATGTTATTATTATTATTATTATTATTATTATTATTATTATTATTATTATTATTATTATTATTATTATTATTATTATAAGAAGGGTTATATAGACTTCTACTTCCAAAAATGTAGGTCCCTTGTGGTCTTGTACAGTAACCCTCTTTGGTGCTGCCTAGAACCATTGTTTTAAGGTTCTTTGAAGAACTTCACTTCAGGTTCTATGTCATGGATATTATGATTATTCAGCTGGTTCTAGATAATGTCTTTTTGTATAGATCCATTGCCTGTACCAAAGCACTTTTGGAGAACCCCTTCAGGCGTGTGATCATGCAAAAATCCGAAAACAGGAATTGTGGAATATTTGGGATATTTTTGTTACCTTCTGGGATCTACTTACAGGGAAACCCATGTAACCAAAAGGCAGACAGAGAACTGGAGAGCATAGAAAGAGAGAAAGAGAGAAAGAGGGAGAGAGCTTTCCCAGAAACACAAGGTTCCTTTAGGGGGAAGGACTCACGGAGAGCTTCCTGTTTTCCTGCCTGAACCCGTTGGGATTTCAGCTGGGTATGACTATACGCTTGCTCAGGGAGGGAGAGAGACAGAGTGAGAGATTATTCCCTCGCTTCACTCCACCACTCCTTTATTCCCTTCCCTCTTTCTGCGCATAAACACTGGCTTGCGACTGTGGGGAAGCTTTTGTTCACCCCCCCCCTCTCTTATTCTTCCTTTTTTGCCTGATCGTCCTCCTTGTTTTCCTAAAAGGCTCATGACTGACAGCTGACATTCTGCTGTTTATTATTGAGGAGTAGACTAGTGATGCTATCTGTCCATGCAGAAATCTGAGGGAGGAGAAATATATATCTAAAAAAACACGGTCCAAATGTCAAAGCCCGAATATTTTGGGCCGTTTTATAGAAAATGACCTCTTGCTATGCTCCTCTTTATTGTGCTGCCGGGGTGGCGTGTGGCCGGCGGGCGATATGCATGCGTGGAGGTGGAGGGGGGGGTGGCACAGATAGGGCCGAGCCACGTTGTTACGAAGATGGACGGCGGCGGAGGAAAAGTCAGGACGCATCCCTGGCCTTTTCGGAGGAGGAAGAAGAAGACGCGGAGCCACTGGGCAGGAAAACAGATCAAATAATGGCCATGGATGCTACGCGCCGGAGTTGGAGCCGGTTCAAGCGAGAGAGAGAGGGAGAGAGAATGATTGCTGTAGTCCATTTTCATATGAATGGCGGTCTTAACATATCTCCAGGAAAGGGCAGCTCTCTGAGGTTTGGGCTGAGGTCCAGAGGACCAATGTGAGGAGACAGGCGCGCACACACACACTCAGGCCCTCACGCACGGTGTCCATAATTAAACTAGCCTGTTTCAAAGTCCTGACAACAGCACAGAGGACAGGGGAACACGAGGATAATTTCATTAGTCCAGGGAGTGAACTCTTAATGAGCTGGACGCTTGGGGAGGTGTGTGTGTGTGCGAGAGTATGTGTGTGGACACTAAAGACTATCACAGTGACATTCTGAACCCATTTCACATTCCCCATGGCAAACCCTCGCCACACAGCAGCTACCGCAGCACCGAACCACATGGAGCTAGTACCCGGCCTAGTCTCGCACTGTCAGATGCGATCTTGTGAGAAGCATCCAGGTCTGGGGGCCAGCATGTTAAACGTTTGGTGCTGGGCTGAGGCAAAACCTGGCCCGAACCGGGGTCTCCATTCTTAAACTCTTAAACTCCATGCTCCTTTAATGTTCCGGGTACAATCTGTAACACAAGCAATGTACTGTAATGTGTGACTGTTGGCTCGTATGGCCAAAGACATGTGTACTATGCTTCCTTATTATTCTAGAGGGTTGCTAGAACACAGTTCTACCTAGATGCTCTGCCTTCACTGGTTTTGAAATTTCACACACAGATTGGTCCCACCTTAGTCTACCTCCCCATCTATGTTTAGCCCAGAATGGCCCCCACCGTCCCTATTGCGAAATACACATTGGGACTATCATCTTGTTCTGAACTCAGGACCACTTGCCCTGCAAGTTCAGGATGTACGGTAAGTCTAAAATGAGTTTTCGAGCTTGGGAGCGGTCCAGAGAACCAATCTCTGGTCCTCTTGAAATCAGTGGTCTGGGATTCTCTTACAGTGAACGCATGTGGAAGCTATCCGATCATGTTACTTCACTTTTCCCGTTCATGATGGCGGGAAAAGGACTGTTGTGGACAAAAGCAATTCTGTGTGAGTGCATTAAAGGAGAATAACAAAAATTTAGAAATGGAATTGCACTATCCACAGTCAACGGTTAAGGTGGAATTGCTATGGGTGTGAAAGCAAGCCCAGCGAATAGGGGCCCGGACAAGCTTTGAATGGGTCTTGGGTGCAGACTCAAGGATTCAGGACAAGTTTGAAAACACTAGAGAGGGAAAGGAGAAAAAGTGAGCAGCGCTGGGGATAACAGCGGACAGGAGAAGGAGTAAAGGATTGGAAAGCAGAGGAAAAGTCAATCGCAATTGGAACTGGCTGGAGACTTTGTCTTAGCAATGCTTTGAACTGGCTTGAGCCTTCCTTCCTTCCTTTCCTTCCCTCTCTTTCTCTCTCTCTCTGTTTTAGAGTCTAAAGTCATTTGACTGATCATTACAAACACAGATAGGTGCTTGTTTGGGTGGGTTACAATTCCCTTTCTTTGTTGTTGTTGTTGTTTTGGACTTTCGCAATTATAGCAATGCAACATTTCCTCTCATTGACTTTAGCGGAACCACACACACCGAGACACAAGGAGGGAGGGTAAACGTGTGCGTTGTTTATTTATTTGTTTATTTATTTATCTTTCAGAAAGTCATTAATGCAAAGCTTAATGCTTCTTTCACTTTATTTCCCGCTCTCTCTCTCCCTCTCTCCCTCTCTCCCTCTCTCGTTCCTCACCGGGGGGAATTTGCATACTTAATTGATCAATATGCTCCCTGCTCTTTTTGCACATCTGCCAGAGTGGTCCCAACCGCTTCCACCTCTCATCGCTCAAACTGACAGCTCTCTCAGGCTCGCAAACATGCTTTCTCTCTCTCTCTCTCTCTCTCTCTCTCTACAACTCCCTCTCCTTCTCTTCTTCAAGCTCAGCCACTCATTCTCCAACACTCATTGGTCCCTCTTCTTGGATGTATAACAATCGCCTCCCGATCGGCCAGCATTGCACATAACAATCCACTGGAAGCAGCAGAAGCCTTTGATGCTTATACAGCCATTACCATGCACAGTACTGAGCGCTTTGCGACATGATGAATGGCAGGTGAGTCTTTCCTTGCTCTGGAGTCTTGACTAAGGCTTAGAGAGCGTGCGTGCTGGCTGAAGGGCCTGCTGGCGGTGGCGGAGGGTGTGTGTGTTATTTTCTGCACGGCTGCCCGCTCCAGTGTCGGCCTGCAACATGTGCATCATTGTCTCCTATTCAGCATCTGTCATTGTGACTGCGTCTGGACAGCAGAGGCTGCAGCGTGAGCGCTTATCAGCCCAGTGTCAGAGACACACACACACACACACACACACTCCCTCCCTATTGCCTCCGTTCTCCCACCCTCGTTCCTGACTCCTCTCTGCACCTCTTCTCTCTTGGTTCCCCCCCCGCTTCATCTCCTCTCTCTTCCTTCACTGTCTCCCTTCTATGGTTTCCAACTCTCACTCTTTAAAAAAACAAAGGAAGCACTTTTGGTTCCCTGAAGAACCGTGTTTGAAAAGAGATCGGTGAGTATGAAGAACCCTTCAAAGTTCTTTACCAATGCACTGGATTTAGAACCCTCATTGGAGGTCCCTTAAGGAATCAAAAGAGGTTCTTGTGTGGCATCACTCCAAAAAAATTAGAGTTCCCACAAAGAAGGACATTTGGTTCCCCAAAGAACCACAATTAAAAAGAGATTTGCAAGTGTGAAGAACCCTTCAAAGCTCTTTATAAGTGCACTTTTCATATTAGAACCATTTATTGAAGGCTTCTTGGAGAACCGAGAAAGGTTCTTCAGTGGCATCACTCACAAAGAAGCACTTTGGGGTCCCCAAACGACCATGTTCGGAAAGGGGCTTGTGATTTTGAGAGTTCTTTACCAAGGCCTTGGTTTAGTTAGGACCTTGTAATGTTTGGCAACGTTTGGATTGGTCCTTTCAACCATTTAAAGGTTCCTCACACTCTCGCGTCCCTTTCATGAAGAAGAACCATCCATTAAAACGACCCATAGGTGTTCTTTTAACTCCTCTAGCGTATTTACATTCACAGTGGCTGGTTTTGTTGGTTTGTCTAAGTTTATTAAAGCTCTTCACACTCATTTGAAGGCATGATTCTTTAGGAACCATGCGTTAAAGGTTCCTTAGAGAGTCAACAGAGCTTCTTCTGTGGTATGGTAAGGGTTTATTTTGAAGGAAGTAGTTGATGATGTAGCAGGCATGGTCCCATGCATATCATCGCTGCCCAAAGAAAAACATGCACCTCCATTTTTGTTGATTTTTACTTTTATGTCTCATTTGATCACATGTGCTGCTATGTACCATGTGTGGAACTTTCATGAGCAATGGACCAACAGGAATGGCCCAAAATGACTTGGAAAGACGTCTGGTTCCATTGACTTCCATTAAAATGAAATGAGGTTTTTGGCCTCTCCTGTAAAGTTGCCATTTTGGAGATACCTGTTTTTCTTTGGACAGCAGTGATATGTATCAACCCCTATTGTGATGAATTGGCCTTAGTGCAAAAAATTTAGCCAAATAAAACCCACCTTTAAAAAAGGAAGTCTTATTCCTGGCAAAGTTTGTCACGTTTCCTACTTTTTGATTGATGCTTCAGCCACGACTGTCATTACTTCAATTAATTTTCTCCCACAGACACTGCGCAAAGAGGCCCTTATGAGACTCTAAAAATAGGAGGCCGTGATTTCGACGAGAAAGAGACACACGCGCTCTCTTCCCGTTCTCATCTCCATGAAGGAAAACTTTAATTTGATCAGAATTCCTCAAGAGGAGTGTTAAATTAATTTGAACAGGGTTGGAGGGGGGGAGAACGAATGCACAGTGACTTTGAGAAAAGAGAAATAAAATGAGATTATATGAAAAAAGGGATGAGTGCTGACTGCACACTTTTCCCAGCAGCGGAGGGGAAGCTCTAAACAGCTCCTTTATACCGACTCCGGCTAAATAAATGCCAATATTCACCTTGAGATTATGATCATGAGGGTGGTCTCTGGAGACGCCAGAGAGATAGAGTCTTCTCATCTGCCTGCTACACAATGTCAGGAGAGAGAGAGAGAGAGAGAAAGAGGAAGACAGAGAAAGGCTAGAGGAACGAGCAGAGAAATACGGCTCTCCTCAATGACACTCCTCGTTCTGAGTGAGCAGTCTTTCTGTGAAGTGCCAGGGATAAAAACCACACGCTGCAAATAACAGAGAAATGACTTGAGCTGAGAAAGAGAGAGATGGGGCGAGAGAGACTGACTGACGGAGACAGAGAGAGAGCAGGAGAGAGTGAGAACTAGACGCACTTGGCTGGTTTTAATTTGAGTTTGAAAAATACAACCTGTTTCCTCCCATCCTGTGAATCATCTCTGCATCGATCGAGAGCAAATCTGACAAGACTTCACTTCTGAACACTCATAAAACCCAACGCCAGAAAGGCCTCGTTATGAAAGGAGAGCTGGAGAGACAGGTGACCTACAAAGACCTCGCCAAAGAGAAGAGAAGAGAAGAGAAGAGAAGAGAAGAGAAGAGAAGAGAAGAGAAGAGAAGAGAAGAGAAGAGAAGAGGAGAGTAGAGAAAAGTAGAGAAGAGAAGAGAAGAGAAGAGAAGAGAAGAGAAGAGAAGAGAAGAGAAGATGGGAATAGAAAAGAGAAGAGCAGAGGAGAGCAGAGGAGATAAGAGAAGAGAAGCAAAGAGAAGAGCAGAGAAGAGAAGAGAAGAGGAGAGGAGAGGAGAGGAGAGGAGAGGAGAGAATTGGAGTGGAGAGAAGAAAAGAAAAGAAAAGAAAAGAAAAGAAAAGAAAAGAAAATAAAATAAATAAAAAAAGGAAAAAGGGGGATAGAAAAGAGAAGAGCAGAGGAGAGCAGAGGAGATAAGAGAAGCAAAGGAAAGAGAAGAGAAGAGAAGAGAAGCAAAGGAAAGAGAAGAGAAGAGAAGAGAAGAGAAGAGAAGAGAAGAGAAGAGAAGAGAAGAGAAGAGAAGAGAAGAGAAGAGAAGAGAAGAACAGATCAGAGCACCCCGTGTCCATCCGCTCCTTACCGTCTCTCTCCTCTCTGTTCCTCTCTCTGCGCAGTGGCATCAGGCGGAGAGACTGATTTCAGATTGGGATATAATTGTACACTGTGGATGGCATGCTGCGAGAGCCTTTGTGTTGGAGGCATCACAGTGATCTATCCTCATTATTGTGTAAATAGGTTTTGGCAGGGCTCAGTAAATAAAACAGAGACTGACGGCAGGACTGGATGGGGTGTGTGTGTGTGTGTGGGGTGGAGGGGGGGTGGTGTATGGGTGGGGGGGGGGAATTTGCCTTCCTACCAATTAGACTAGCCTTAGGCTGTGCTTTTAACAGCAGATAAATCCAGCAAATCGCTAAAGTGATCCTGTCACCGGCTCCCCATATGAAAAACCCACTGTGAAGGCTGAAACGGAAAGGGGAGAAGAGAAGAGAAGAGAAGAGAAGAGAAGAGAAGAGAAGAGAAGAGAAGAGAAGAGAAGAGAATAGGAGAGTGTTACAGAGGTGGTGGGTTTTAATGAGTTGGGGTGGGTTTCCATGTGATAGCTGCACCTCACAGCTGGGGGCTGTTGATTGACAGGTCAGATCAGGTTCCTCAGCCAGTGGGGCCAGATGGAAAAAGCAGGAATCTGTTTAATATGCAGCTTTTTTTTTCCCCTCCCTTTTCCCTCCTGCCTTCCCGCTTCGTAGCAAACACAAATTCCCAAATTGCCTCACCTTCTACCTGTAAAATTATTTTCCATAATAAATGCAAAATATGCTCCTTGTTTGCCAGGAAGTCAAGCTTTTTTTCCCCTTGCCCCTGGAAGCAATTTATTTAAAGAGCGCGGGTGAAAAAAGAGAAGCATCTTTTGTTACACCAGAACAAAAGTGCTAATTTTCACTGACGAGCCAGCACAAAGCAGAACATCTGTACCAAAAGCAACACGGGAGGGGGGGAGGGGGGCGCCAGAATTAGTCCACGAGCATGCATGTGCACTTGGTCCAAACATGCAAGCCAAGAAGTGAGCGCTCCTTCCACAAAGTCGTACGGCGGAAGCGAATTCTAACCAGGTTGTGTTTCCTCACAGCTGTGGACCGAACTGGCTCTTGTAAGGCTCATCGAGAACCTGAGAGGTCTCATGCCGAGGCCACTCCAGCCGTAAGCGGTGGGGCTAAAGTGGATAAGCGATGGTGTGAGGCTTTGTTTAGCCCTCCAATACCAACTTCCTGTTCCCCTCCATACTCGCTTCCTGCCCTGCGTGTGTGGCGGATGATGTTTTCACAGCCAGCGTTGTTTGCTTGCTTTAGCATTGATCTCATCCTTCCCTGACGTGCGTATGTGTATGAGAAAGAGCGTGTGGGTGTGAAAGAGAAAGAGAGAGAGAGGCTGAGGGAGAGAGAGAAAGAGAGTGAGAGAGACAGGGAGAGAAATGAGGTCATAACCAGCCCTTGAAAGCAAAAAGACCCAAACAAACAAAATGGTGCACGTGTCTCAAAGTCAATCAAAGTCACTCAAATTAGATCAAAGAGAACCAAATGGATCTCGCTATGGCCCTTTTTGAACCCTGGCTCTTGATCTGGGGTTGTAGAACCTTGGTGCTGTCCGTTTGCGATGGTATCAGCGTTAATTGGAAACCAGGAACGCCAAAGGATACGTTGTGAACGCCTACAGAGGGGGTAGCAAGATGGCCGACTGCCTGGGAGCCTATGTGCTGTTACCACAGTTCAGGACGAATCAACTAGTGTAGCTAAGACGGCATAGAGGTTCCTCAGCAGACCACTGGGGGCAGCACTGTTGCCTTTTCTTTCCTCATAAACTGACATGCCCATGGATGTGGTTCATGTTGACATCCATGCTACTGTACTACCTACTATTCTTTGGCTCCAGTTGGGAATATACTGTTTGGGTTCCGAACCGGGACAGAACCCCTAACAGACTTATGTAACTTCAACACTATATAATATTTTCTGTATTGTGAATTTAGCGAGGAATGATTGACAGCTAGAACGTTAGCTAGAGCAGCTACAGGCTACTACTTCTCTGTTATGCTTGGAAGGGATCCTCCTTTCCTGGCAGCGAGAAGGTTATGGCAGGGAACTATGGGTATATAGATATACGCTTGGCTTTTAGTGTCCCCAGAATGCTGCGTCTCTATTGGCATTGAACTTTACTGTGCCTGGCCGCCCAGCACCTTTATAGATCATCCTCCATTGCTGGACTGAATTCATGCAAATCTGTGGCAGAAATCAAACTGGGACAATAAATTTGCCCTTATAACGCTTAAAGACGGTTCCCACTGGGAGCAGCCGAGCGGAGAAGTGGAGAGAGGGAGAGGGAGAGAAGGAGTCCGAGTCAGATCATTCTTTATCATGACAGATCTCCTTTGCACACTAATTTTCTTGTTAAAGAACAGAGAGCGGAGGTACAACCCAGCCAGAGCCCCTTTATTTTTCCCTCCGTCAGCTGAAAGGTATGGAGCGTCTCTCGCTCACGGCCACATTAACCCGCAGAACAGCTACATTAGCGCAGATTAGCATCTATCTGGGTCACGGCTCGCAGTTGTTTACTATACGATCTCCAACACGTCCGCCATAGATCACTGCGCAGGCCTTGCCAGAGCTGAGCCCTTGCTAAGAACGCACCACGTTCTGGCAGTATCGATCGGAACGGGCATTGGGCTTTGGAGAAGTTGGTGGGATGGTGGCAGTGTACCACAGTATACTGGGGCACGGATGGGGTCACTTCAGATAGATAGATAGATAGATAGATAGACAGACAGACAGACAGACAGACAGACAGACAGATAGATAGATAGATAGATAGATAGATAGATAGATAGATAGATAGATAGATAGATAGATAGATAGATAGATACTGAAAGTGAGATGGGGCAAAGAGACAGACAAAGTGAAAACAAGTGACTGAGAATGAGAGGGAGATAAAGAGAGAAAAGAGACACCTAGAGTGAATGAGGAGACAGACAAATAGAGAAAGAGATAGCAAGGGAGAGCTGGAAAGAGAGAGAGAGAGAGAGAGAGAGAGAGAGAGAGAGAGAGAGACTACATAACTGCCCGAGCTCTTGACAGATGTGCTTCAAAAAGGAGGGGTTACACAGAAGGCAGTAAAGTAAGAAAGACAGAAAGAAAGGAAAAGGATCCAGCATGACTATCCAGCCTCTTAATAGACGGAGAGAGGAGGAGGAGGAGGAGGAAAAAAAAAAAGAAACGAAAAGCAAAAGAAACGGCCCCGCTCATTTTCTCTTCCGGCAGAAAGGAGAGGCGCTCAGCGGGGAGGCCAGCCGAGGAAACGGCAGCGCGGCCGACACTCCATGCCAAGATGATGAAAGTTGTCAGAGTTCAAATTTACCCATACTCCTTCACTTATGACATGATTGATTTTCCTTCAGACTTCTCAAACACACGATTGTCTCTCTCCCTCTCGCGCTCGCTCACGCAGGCCAAGTGAACGTACACCACCTCTCTCCCTCCCTCTCGCCCTTCCTCCCTGACTCTCTAAGAGTGGGTGCTGGCATGTGGACCATCGCAGTGGGCTGACGTTGTGTGCGTTGTAGAGGGTGGGTTGAATTTGAAAGCACAATTTTCTATCTGTCAATCACCACGACTAAATGGACCAACTTAAGCACCGGTCAAAAAGGCCAGAGCTGTGGTCAATGAGTGCAGCCTTTGGCCACTCATTAGACTGTGGCTGATGAGAGAATAATTCGGAATCACTGAACGCAACCGGTTTGCTTATTTGGCACTTGGTCTCTTCATTTTTTAGGCTTCCATTTCTTAACGACCGCAACCAGTGGTATTAATAAGTCATACCATTTCTCTTCATAATGCCAGATTCACTTTATCATGTAGGTGCTTCAGAACATGACCAATTACGGTTGGCTTAATTATTAATGCACAATAAATAAGAGCAAGAGAGCGCGCGAGAGTGCGCGAGAGAGCGCGCGAGAGAGAGAGGAAAAAACACGTTCAAAATCTTTTGGTTCCAGTCAAACACTCTGAAACATTAATGGCGCAGGCCAGAGTGCTATAAAAACAGATAGGCAAGCCACAGTGAATTATAAATTGCTATTGATTTTTTTTTTCCCTCTCTTCCTTGGCGATAAGGCTCTCAGGTAATCGCATGTTGCCACATGTAAAGTGCACTTTCCTGGCAGAGGCAAATACCAGCCATCAAATATATATATGAGACGGCTGGATGTATGACCAATCTCATTTGGCAAACAAGAAAGAAGAGGACAGGGACTGCCCGGTGTGTATGTGTGTGTGTGCGGACTCCTCAGGAGTTTATAGAGGTATGGCGGGGACCCCGCCGAGCTGTGGTTTGATATGTTGCCTTGTTAGCATGGCTAAGAGGGACATAAATATTTCTTTATTATTTGCCAGGGCCTTCCCGTCAGCCCTTAATAGACAGGCCACATGGAGTTAAAGCCACATTAGCTGCAGCCGGGCCCCACAATCATTCACCAAAAAGACGAAATAAATAAATAACACAGGGGTGATAACAAGGGCCTAGCGTGCCTACATATATCTAGGTAAGTGGCATGTACATGCATGCACGCATCCGTCTGTCTACACAGCTATCAATCAATCAAATTATGTCACGAAAGAGAAAACAGCAAAAAATGAGGTTGTGTTCCAACAGTACTGATATACATATAGATATAGATATAGACACATAAATTGAAATATATTCCATTTGTGTAAATTTCAGGATGAATGGAAAAACCCAGGACTACTTTGGAAAAGCTGTCTGGTTCCATTGACTTACATTGAAAACACGGTATGTGTTTCCTTCTCTTTTTATTAAAGGATCATATGTATTATTTGTACACTCCTAGCAAAAATGGCTACTGTATAATACTTTAAAAGGCTTCTATGGCTCAAAGACCCTTCTATATGTTTATTCATGGTTCTCTTTCTATATATCTGTACGTGTTTAACCATGACAGATAGCAATAACTTCGCATTTTTAGGACTATATATTTTTTTTTTGCTAGGAGTGGACAAATAATAAAATATGGAGCCATTTCTCTTTATGGTGTCTTTCGGTCTGCAGAGGAACAATGCATATATGCTTTGAAATGGTTCCTTGAGTGTCTATAGCTCTGTACAGAACTGCCTGCTCTAAAGAACTAAAGAAGACTCACTTTCGCGAAGGTAGGTAATCGTCCAGTACCTGCTTTTGGCTAATCAACGCCCTATATAAGTGTACTGATGTTGGAATTTAACACATCTATGTAATGGCTAGAGCTGTTGGCCGGAAGTGAACCCTGTGGTGGAAATACGGTGCTCTTGTAACTTTGTGCTGTATCTATACACAGTATGCCTCTGGTTTGAACCTACTCTGTTGTTATGACCAACATAAATGCATTTCAGTGTGCATATGTTCAGAGTTATGCACAGCACAGTCTACGTATGCGCTGCATTGTGTGTGTGTTATGTGTGTGCGTGTCGTTGCATTGAAGGAGCACTGTTCCAGCCCGATGTTCATCACTTGTGCTGGAAAACTGCCGGAGCTCTCTTTTTTTCTGTCCCAAGGCAACCTCAGACAAAGTGGACAATTACTATTGGCATTTTACATGTAAATATTTAACACTTCACAGCTAGTTTGGCCCTAAATGGCCATTAGGTACAGCTCCAGCCCCTTTGGATGGGTTCTCGGCGGACCCTTGCTGCATGCCGCACCACGGCTTTATTGGATTACAGTTAACACAAATCTCTGCCTTACACAGTACACGACGAAAGACCCAATTTGAGAAGAGCATGTGTGTGTGTGTGTCTGAGGAAAAGAGAGAGAGAGAGAGACAGAGAGAGAGAGTGACAGGGTAATGGCTCCAGTGGCAGTGGAAGCTGCTGTTAAGAGGTGGGTCTGTGCTGGTGAAGGGGCTTTTGTCAGGTTAATTGATAGGCCTGGCCTGCACTTCATTAGAGAGACACATCAGGCTTAGCCACAGACACAAGAGAGACCTGCTTACAGTGATATGTTAATCTGACCAGTCCGACGCAAACGCTCTTAATTAATCTGTACTACTGGTCACCTGCTCTAACACACACAAGCACATGCGCACACACGCACATGCATGAATAATGACGGGCTGGGGGGTGCACAGTTTCATTTCTGAACGAGGGTCTCATTGTTCAGGTACTGCATGTGATGCCATTTATATATGAAGAGCTTCACTGCAAAAACACTAACACACACAGAAATATGGCGCATAGGAATTAATGCCATAATGCTTATAACACATTTATAATGTGCTTATTAACTGTTAATAAGCAAGTAGTTAAACTGGTTGTAATTATTACACTACTAAGAAGTAGCTATTGTGTATTAAGCATTTTCCAGCTGTACTTTTTTGTGTATTCATTATAATGAGTACTGAGCGGCTGCTTATTACTATGTTATTAAGTAGTAATTAGCTAACATTTTCTAGAACACTTGTAATAGGCCACTCAAGGCCATTTGTTAATGCTTATAAGCGCAGTATAAGGCTTTACAGGTCCCGGCTATACTGAAATGTCCCTCTCTGTAACGTCACGTCTAGAAGAAAAACATACATCTTTGTTTATTTATTTATTTATTAATTTATTTCGATTTTTTTTATTATTATTTAATTTATTTAGATTGGAAATTGACAGACGGCTGTCAATACCTCGAGAGCTCAAGAAAAAAAAAATTATGATCTCCAGAATCTTGAGAAAGCATCTTTTATCATCTTATAATCACAGGACAATTAAATTGTGTTCTCAACATAAGAGTGGAAAAAATATAATAAGCCTCTTGAGTTCTTTAATTCGATTAACACCATTCAACACAACAACAACAACAACGACAACGACAACAACACAACTTCCTAATTTCTCCGTTTGTTTGTTTATACGCTATGAAAAGCTGTGAAGTGTTTACACAATGAGACGGTGAGATCTATAGAATACATACCACCACTTAACAACCTCAGTGTGTTGTGTGATAAAGATGCCCGGGAAGGCTCGGCCAGTTGTTCCAGTCTGTCCTCTTTCTGCAAACGGAGCTAACAGTGCATTGTGTGCGTGAACCCGCGGCCTCTGCCTGTGACCCTGAGCCATGTATTTTTAATAAGGCTGCAGTTAGCAAGGCCAGCGCCTCTGATCAGAATCCTAACACACAGCTTTGAACCGGGCTCTCTCCCAGAACTTTCTGCCTTAGCCTCAACAGAGGATGCTATGCTAGCTCCCAACATGCATGTCTTCGACTGTGAGAACTTTAGAGCTAGCAGTATATTGTCATCAATGGAACCAAACAGAAGTGAACACAAATAGTTTG
>JAMWET010002454.1:260000-360000 GCA_024036415.1 Prochilodus magdalenae
GAAAAAACCCTGACAAAAATAGAGATACATGTTTTTCTTTGGACAGCAATGACTTGTATTGAAAGTTTGTAATGAGAATTTGTGTCACATTCAAAAAGAATGCATTACAGACACGTTTTCATCGGCGGTCCGAGACGGTTGGACCCTACGGAGTCTAAACTGTTTCTTGTATTTCTTACACACACACTGAAACTCCCCCTAAAAGTATGCACGCTGGTGCCAAGCTGAGCTGAGCTTTTCACCGGATGTGGAATGATTTATTTTGCTGGCATTTCCTCTTTCTGGTATATGTGTGTGTGTGTGTGTGGCTTAGCAGGGCTCTGCCCCCGTTTTACCCCAAACACTCAACCCAGCACTGCCCAATTTCGTTTTGAATCTCAGTATTTGGCATGTTCACAAGTCTGAAGTGTAGATCAGATAGTCTGAACTCATGCTTCGATGGGAAGCCACCAATTTAACATGGTTACGACTGTGCTTGTGAGCTTCGTTCATGTTTCCCACCACAGCGTTGGCTCTTATTTAATTCATCTAACATTTAAAACTGTTTATTTCCAGGATTCAACGAAACGAGTGCCAGATTTTCAATGTGGTCTTCGTCTTTTGGACCCCACTGTGTGTATGTATGTGTGTGTGTGGACTGTGTGTGATTGGGTATATCAGGGTTACTAATGTAAGCCACATGTAGGAGTTAGTGCTGATGGCTCGAACTCGTAGAGCAGCTGTGTTCTCATTGGCCGCAGCAAGATGGGAAAACGGGTCTCGGAGGGTAAAAAAAAAAGGAAAACGAAAGAAAGAAAGAAACTAAGAGGAAAGAAAAACAAACAACCGCACGTCGACAGACGTGAAAGAATACCCCAGGCCCAAAGTCCCAGCACTTCCACATGTATCGCAGAGCCCGGCCCAGGCTCTTCACACACTCACTCGCTCACTCAGAGGTATTGAAATAAATAAATAACGAAATAAATAAACAAGCAGAGGAAAGAGAAAGGGGAATAAAAACGACAGGCCCAAATTGAACATTTGCCTGACATGATGGAGAAGCGCGTGCTATTTTTTCATATTTTTCCTGCTGTATTGCCCCTGTTCTGCATCAACAATAACACATTTCCCCCACTGCGCTCCCAGCTGATTCCCCGGCACTGAACTGCGCTTATGAATTATCTGACACTTTCCCCTGCCTTCTCCTCTGACAACCAGCTCCGCGTGGAAATTCCAAGGCACCTCTGCTGACAAGCAGAAATATCAATATTTGAATAAATTGTACATTTTGAAACTCTCTCTCTTTCTCTCTTTCTCCTGTCTCTCTCTCTCTCTCATCCAGCGGAGCGGGGTGAAGTTGTTTTCTTTTTTATCAGGTCTTATCCCCAGGAGCCCTGAAAGGAAGAATTCAGCACGCAGCATTTTCATCACGAGAGCTGCTCTGAGTGACATCTGAAACAGGCATCAGAGTCGGCCTGATGAAGTTTACTTCCTTCAAACTACAAAACGCCAGCTTTGGATTGTTTGTTTTTGTTTGTTTGTTTTTTTTTGGTTTTTGTTGATGTTGTTTTCCCACCTCCCTTCCTTTCCCTTTCCTTCCTTTCCCTCTCCTCCCCTCCCTCCTGTTCTTCTTCTGCTCAAGGAATGAGAGAGGAATAAAAAAAGGAAAACAATGCGCGATGGCTGAGCAAGAGGGAGCGTTGTTGATTCACAAATTGACAGGCCGGTCTTTAAAGCACTACGCTTCACGGATAGTCTTCAGGTACGACGTATTTGGGAGGTTAGTTGCTACTGTTTTTTTTTTCCCTTTCTGTCGTTCCGCCCGGGCTGACAGAGACGGATCCGGCGGCTGATTAGAAGGAACTTGTTAGGATTGAGTCTTAGAAGCCGCTGACTCTTCCTGCTAACAAGCGTGCGGGAGAAAACAATATAAAGACAACAAAACGCTGTCATTAACATTTATGAGTGCTGCAGGTGTCAGTCAAGATGTTGCCGCTACAAATAAAAGTAATTTAACGTGAATGGAAGTAGGAACAGTCAGAGGAGAGGAGGGGGGTGTGTGTGGTGAGGAGGGGGGGGGGGGGGTCTGTTCTGGTGGGCGCCGGGTGGTTTTTAATTTGCATGCCAGAGACTGTTTATACGGCTCTCTAATAGGGACGTCAGAGCGTTGGCGAACGTTCTTGAGCGGAGCCGAGACAAATGTCACCCGTATTTTATAAGAGCGATCATGTTTAATAAAATGCATCATTAGAGATGAGATCAATATGAAAGCGCCTGGCCTGTTCAACCAAAACAAACATGACGAGCTCAACGCCTCCTCCTCCTCCTTCCTCCAGAAAACCCCACTACCCCTCCCCAGCATGCACACTTTCCACTCTGTTTTATATCTTCACTATTAGAGCGTAGCGTGGAATATAACAACAGGGCTACGGTGATTGTGTACGGCACGGAATTAAACGGCATCCTACAAGACATCGGCCGCATGCTCGCATTCCCATTTCCAGACGTATTCAAGGAACAGGAAAGGGAAGCGTTCGAGGAATTCGGATGACTGCACCACTTCACGTCGCCTGTTTTTATATAATGAGCAACATTGCAAGGTAACTGCTCATTGGACAAGTAGCACAAGTTTGCTCTCTTGGAAAAAGCCCCCCAATATGATCATGCCTCACATCAGACAAGCACAAGACGGGAAATACTCATATTAGACACTTTATTCTTTGTTGCAGCCTCTTAACAAGATCTACCGATCCATTCTTCCATTTGAAACTCCAGCTGTCCTCTACACTGGGCCGACAGGGAAGCTCCAGAACTGTAAACTGACATGGAAACGTTTCAGAGGTACAAAGCTCGTTACGTCGTCGAGGATAAGCTCGTCTTTATCTTCAGCATGTCTTTCAACCAGGATTTAAACCTGCCCGCATCCTAAACCGCCCTCCAAAGGAGGAATCTGGATAAGTGCTCCACTTCCACATGGCCTGTTCTCCAAAAACAACGAATGACAAACACTGAAACACCTATGACATCAAACCGTACCGTAGTGTGAGGGGGTAGGTCTGTATTCAGTGTCAGTGTCTGCTCCTCCTGTGTGGTGGGGGTGGCCCTCCTTTAGCTCTACGCCAGCCGCCACCCTGTCTTTTTCGGTCACTAATGATAGATTGTCCGGCCCCCTCTCCCACCCCCCCTGTCTCCCTGTGATGCAAGGCTGAAGCACAGTTATGGGGTGGGTCCTGTCACCCCTTTTACATGGAGACAGAAACCCGTAGACCTTCAGCCTGATGTTGAGGGGCTGAAGCCTGTCTATCTTCAGGGTGGGACTTTTGATGACATGTGAGCATCCACACTTAACCTCTTAAATATTTAAACCCTGGGGATTCATCGTTATTACGGAGAAAATCAAGTGTATATTCTAAACTTTGTATCATATTTATGCTTCTAGCTAAAAAAAAATATTATTTTTATGGCATGGATTTTATTAAAAGCCCTTGTTTTGTTCATTCTGTGAGATTAACAAACCAGTGGATATGTCTGAGGAGTAGCTATGAACTTATAAAGACAGGATGTCAATTGAATGTAGGGGCAACTCATAGCAATGTAATTATATCATTGCAGAAAAACATAATACAGCACCTGTCAACTCCTCATGCCTATAACTACCCAACTGATTCATTTCCAGTAGCCAACACCTCATTTAAAATGTTTTCTGCTTTATTAATACTAGTTACTATGTAATAAGACAGTAATAACCATGTAATAAGGCATCATTGAGGGTTCAAGGGGGTTAACAGTCACATGTGGGTTTAAGCCAAGCACAAATCTGGACATTCACACCCACCCATCTGATGTATGCACCGCACCACCACAGGACAAGACAATACAGAGCCCATTTCTGTGTGTGTACTCTAGCTAATATGAGGCAGTGTCTGGTGAATGGGAATTGCTCTGGCAGGCCTGTGATCTGCGCGTGCCTATCTGGAGGAGAGAATTCGCCGGCGTTCGGCTTCTCTTCCCCCCTTTTTCAATTTCGCCCCGGTCCCGGTGAACTAACACTGCACTGATGCCTTTCACCCTCCACTGGCCACAGCCTCACCGCTAATCAGGATTACTCCACTCCGTCAACACTGATTTCAATAAAAAGGAAAAAAAAAGAGAGAGAGAGAGAGAGTGAGGGAGAGAGAGAGAGAGAGAAAGACAAAAAACATTATCATAAATATAGAGGCGCGGGGGCTGGCCTTGCTGGCTGGTTGTCGTGGCGATAGCAGAAGGTGATTAAAATCTCATTCGACGGGAATCCAACTGATTCGGGGCGGTCGGACAGAAGAGGACATGCATGCATACATACACAAACACGACGTATTCCTGCCTTTGTGGGGTGTTTCCATTTACTTTTCATGTTGGAGTTAAACGTTGCTGCATGTTAACATCAGGAAATACAAACCACTGGGCAGCATTGAAACACAAGCTCTAATGTTTCACCATACTGGAGGTCCCTACTACGAGCTGAATACATGGCCCCACTCCTGGTATGAGCTGGCAGTCTGCGATTACTACTGGTCTCACCCTGGAGTCACTTCTGATTGCCCAGCACTCAGACAAATTGGCACAAAGTAGACTACATGTCCAGCAAATGATGGCGGTGGTAGCCTCGCCTCTTCAGAGGCAGGCTCACTCACACCGAGGCACCTTTAAGTGCTGATAATTCACTTTGGATTGCCCTCCGTCCCCCATGATCACATGATCGTCATTAAACCGAGGTGACGTGCGACCCCAGCACCCCACCACATGCCGCGCAACTTCTTCGGCGAAGCAAATTACCGAGATATGGCCTTAAATGACTATGTTGGTGGTTCAAGTGGGGGAATATTTAGCCCTGCATGGGCTGGGTAAGTGTGTGTGAGCGTGCACATTGTGTGTGTGGCTTAATTACCCTGTCGACACGTGTAGCTATCTGATGCAACACTGCTGCTAGTCGGTGAAACCCCTGAACAAACACGCTATCACTGAGAAAACAGTTCCAAGGTATGTGCTAAAAAAATACATATATCCGTGAAACACCGACACGTTGAAAACGAATATTGACTTGAATTGTCTCAGGGGCTAACAGGGCTTTACCTCTTAAACGCCTCGAAATGTGTTCCGCGCCGCCTCGCAGCATGCTCGGGTTAATAACAACACAGCCAAACTACAAAATGGCGGGAGGAATGGAGAAGGCTGTAGTTGTAGTCGTAGTTGTTGTGGTTGTTGTCGCTGCTTTGGCTCAACATCATTACCGATCCCAGAGGACGGTGGAAAGGTTGGGAAAGTGCAAGTCAATGTGTTCATTGTCCCTCCATCCAACGAGGTGCCAGTATTCCAAAGCTGTGTGAGATCAGGCTGAGTGACTGGCTTGTTTTCCCAGCAATTAAAGACAGCGGAATCAATGGAAGACAAGGCAAAGTGTGCCGCCATTAAGCTTGCTAGGGGGCCGTAAAGGGAACCTGTTGAGGGGCTGCTGAGGAAGGGGGCTTTGTGCATGTATGAATGTCAGTTCTTCTGAAAATCTACCATAAACTCTAATCACCCCTAGGTCCTATAGGTCATACGGTTTGTTGGAATAGCGTAAGCAATTATTTGATCCGTGTATTTTTATTTGTATTTTCTATAATGAAGAAAAGCAAGTCGAGGGTGAAAACCAAACCAGTAGAAAGCCAAGTAAACGCAGAGAGAATAAAGTCATGTGACTGAACAACTGGTTCTTTTGCAGACCCTCAGTTGCTTTCAGTCCTCTTCTTCATCATGGTAGTATCATGCCTCACCAGTATGCTGGTGGGAGGGAGGAGCACTCTCCCACTTCTGACACCACTGTAGCATCTTGGCATAGAAGAAGACATTTTTAACGAATGCTATTTTGTTGAACATGGCAGCAAGGGGTAAACCCCTGACCCAGTGCCAACTAAACCAAAAGGAAAGGCAGTTCATCAACAGCCACACAGGTAAACACAAACCCTGCACCACTACACCACAGAATAACAGCAGCCAGTAGCAGGACACTAAGGCTGCATGTGCCAACGTTAGGATGCCAGGCTATTATGCCAGGCTCTAGCTATAAAAGAGGGCAGAAACTGGAAATTTGACATTTTTATCTTATCAAAAAGCATCTTTAGCATGTTAATGCATTTACAGTCTTATGATGTGAAAGCTATGCAGCCATTATGGTGTGTATTCATTTGTTATTGAATAGCTGGATGGAAAGGTGTCTACTGTTTTCATTGGCTATACATATCTTATGCTATATGCTATATGCTATATGTTGTACCATTGTGTGTATGTGCGCTAGGTGGCGTGAATAGTGTATGTTTGTATACACATGGACTGAGTGGACACTGGCTGCTCTATGTGTGTGCAGACACATTAAAGAGCGGCTAAAGACTTGTCTGGCTTGTGTCAGGTTGACAGGGCAGGGCAGTTAAACAGAAGGAAGTGAGGGAGTGACCCGAGAGGCCAGACTCTTTGAGGAGATAATGTGCAACTTTCTCCCCTCTCTCTCTCTCTCTCTCTCTTTCTCTCTCTCTGTTTCTGTCTCTCTCCCTCTCTCTCTGCCTCCCACAGGCCAATTAAAGCTCCTCCACTCACAGAAAAAAGTTGGCCAGGACTTCCTCCACTCCACCCTCCCTCCCCAGCCCCCCTGTTCGCTCTGCTTAGCAACTCTTCATCAACACACACACATACACTTGCAGCTGTTACATTCCCTTACCAATATTCAACATACCGTTCTCTCATCTCTCCTCTCTCGTATTGTGTGATTAAAACCCAGTGGCACGACCGCGCCTGTCCACTATGTCCACCGCAGGAGCGCTCGCTGTGCGGAGACATTAGGCATTAGGCAGAGGTGGCAGCTGCTGCCGCGTTTGGCGCACAGGCCTTACATTGTTGTGGTTGGCCAGGCCCGGTGTTGTGTTGTGGGCTCCCCTCATCATTTTTGTGTGGCGGGCCTGGCAGTGAAAGAGAACCAGCCTCGTGCTGATCCTCCGCTGTTGGGTCGGTGCTGATCTGGGGTCGGATATAGTCATTTGCGTTGGTCCAATGTTTCACGATGAGCTGACCCAATCAATCATTGGATATGATTCAACTTTACTTAATTACTTGGCCTTTAGAAATAACCGTATTTTAAAGACATCCATAGACATGAGTTCACCTACACTGTTGATGGGTTCTGTACAGTAGAGTTACAGTGAGACTCTGCTGTATCAGCACTTCTAATTAGATAATTAGGCGTCTATGAGTCCACAGAGAGCAGATAAAAAATTCCCAAAAGGGTTCCAGCCAAAGCCAAAAACGGGAGTCATCACCATCAACTCCACAAACTACTTCTCAGGGTTTTCCACTCTTCTTTTTTAAGGAAGTTTCCCAAAACACTGATTGTCATTAGCCTGTTAGCGCTAACAAGCCAGTGGTCAGCTTTTGGGGATATTAGCTTCTAGCTACAACCAGCCGCTGAAGCGCTAGGAGAGCAAGATGTGGAGGGAAGGGGGAGGAGAGGAGAGACGGCCATTCCATCAAGCTTGGAGGTAAATAATCAACAAACAGCCAGAGGAGGACAAGCTCCTTCAGTCGCCGCCGCCTTAATCAACACTTAAGGAATCAAATTGGATTTGGCCTATCAGCGACTAATAGACTGCAGATTGTTTGTGTGGGCTTGGTTTGGGTGGGGGAGGGGAGTGTGTAGGTGGCGTGTGGAGCTGCATATATGCACACTCTTATGTGGTCAGTGTGGTTGGGTTGGAGCGTCTGGTGGATTGATAAACACGTATTTAGCGAATGTATGATAAAGTTAACGAACCAGTGCTGCTAATCTACACTACGAGAATGTCTCCCAAACTCGATACGGCTTGTTTTGACTGGCCTGCGTTCTCCACAGCGGTAACCAGACAGACTTCCAGAAAGGAAGTGTTTTTGATTAGAGCTTGAAACTGTTCTTTCTTCCAAAGCAGCCAGCAAACGACTTAAACTGTAGCTACTTATTCTGGGATGTATCCGGAGCAGTTCAACTAAAAACGAGCGTTGCTATGGGACTCCCGTACCGCTATAGATGATATATGGCCCTGAGCTACGCGCATGCATGTCTTTCAGCGTGGTGTCCTGTAGGTCGAGCAGAAGAATGCCATTTTTAAAAAGCCTCCCGTAAACTCAGTGCCCCACAGGGACTTGCGGTTTTCGGTGTCATTATATAACTGTAAACTCCTGGACAGATGAGATTGGCTAATGTCTTGCAGATGCGGGTAGCTCCTTCGGCCCAAGGCTTCAGCGATTTGAGAAAGTGCTGCGAAGTTGAGGGAAACCGAATGTGCTGCTAGGCTTTAACTCATGAGGCAGGGTGGACAAGCTCTCACGGTGAGGTCACTCCATCACACACACATAGACATGGCTTAACAGTGTGTGAGGGGTCCGGATCCTGGGCGTTTGGATGTGTGTGTGTACGCAGGTGTGTGCTACTCAACACGCACTTAGCTGGAAATTACCCACAACATATTTCGGCTATTCTGTCATTAGCGCTGCGAATAAAAGTCGTGCCCTTTTGCTTATGACACATTCCAAACACTCCGGATGCTTTATTTTCTCTCGCTCTCTCTCCTTTCGCACTCTCTCCCTCTCTCTCTCTCTGCGTGTGCTGTCAAAAGCAGATGTTAAAAGAAAGTGTGCGGGGGGAAAAAGTAAATAGAGCCAGTAAAAACTCTACGGCGAGGCCGCTCCCGCTGTTATTTCTCATTGGCCACTGTTTCTCCTGCGCTCAATGAAGGGCAGTGGCACAATACTTTTTCATTCAGCATATCGAACAGCCTCCCGGACAAGCCGCCGAGTGTTTTTATTGTTAATCGATGCCAATCCATTCCAAGCCTTGATGTTAAATAGAGATCAATACAGGCAAGCTGTGGCTGGATCTGATTTCAATCGGCCGGCCCGAGCGGTGGGTTTTAATCGGAGGGTAAATCAAAGCCAGGGAACATAAGTCAGGTGAATTAAAACAGACTGCCGGGGACCTTTCTCGCCGGCCCGACCAGCACCAGGAAATACCTGTCATATTTTATTATTGCTGCCAAACTGGGTTTATTCACCACCTCTTTGCTTGCGCCCCCCCATCCCCCACTTCTTTCCCTTCCTTTTCTTCGTTTTAGAGAATGTGAGGGGGTTCGCTAAATAGCTGACGATAAAAAAGGACATCTAAGTCTTTTAGCAGCTCACTGTCCAGATTGAGAGAGAACAGAGAGAGAGAAAGAGAGAGAGAGAGCGTTCCCCTCTTTTTACACGTCTCATCTTTAATGATTGATTCAGAGAGGGAGAGCGGGCAAAATCGATGGCGGCCCTTTACCTTCAACGAGCCACATTTCATCTGGAAAAAGATCATAAGAATCGCCCTGATTTGCGAATTAGTTCTCAGGGATCAGGCCTGTGAGTCACACTCCACTACAGAGACTCTCGCGGTTGCGATAAAAAAAGAGCAGGGGAAAGATTGAATCGGCACTTGAACCCTCTTTTTCTCCACCTTTGAGGTGTAAAAAACCCACAGGCGTCCATAATACGCTCCTTGTCTTAAGTTTTTGCCACTTCTCTTCAAAAAAAATAAGACCCCTTTTATCTCTCTCTCTCTCTCTCTCTCTCTCTCTCTCTCTCTCTCTCTTTCTTTTGGAGGGCTCTTCAAGCAGGAGGGCCGCGTGTCTGATGGGGGTCGAAGGGCCTCACTGTTTTCCTGTAGATAAGCATCATCAGAGGGCGTCGTTAGCCAAGACCCAAGTCCACTGCCCCCCCTTAAACCAACCCCGCCGCCACCCGCCCAGGAAAAATCCAGAACCGCGAGGCCGGAATCCATACGACTCATGGGGGTCAGGGAGATTTAATGAAATATGGCCGCTGCTATAGCAGTGATTGATCGGGCGAACGGCCGCGGCTTCTCGGGCCGCTCCATGGCCCTCTCCTCCCGCGGTCCATCTATGATGATAAATTAGCGTTAGATGGAGCCTAATGAGTTTACTAAACATTTGGGATTTGCGCTAATAAACTGGCAGGCTAGGAAGCTAGCAGCAAGTGCGAGCAATCCCCGAGCTCCCCCTTATCGCGGGGACATGACAGTTAAACCACGCTTCCAATCTGCCATCGATTCATCATCCTGGCGCCATTGTGCATGCTTCACAAGAGGATAATTATGCAGCCACCACATCACAAGCGCTCACATTTCCCTGAGAGAGAGCACTAACGGCCGCCCTAGCACCAATCACCCCGACGCCTGCATGCTACTTTTATTGATAAGTCTTTTTTTTTTTTTCGTGTGTGTCGGTATTATTATTGTTGTAGGCTCAACAACTTTCTTTTGGATTGGGAGCAACAGCATAAATTGCTGCCGGGTGAACTGCAGCGATAATGAAGTTTGCTAGCACCACATTTTGGCAAGCGAATCTGAAACACCATGCCCTTCATCCCTGATTATTGTTTTTCTTTTTCTCGCTCCGCCGTTCAGATTCAGCCGTTGATAAAGCGGTATTAATATGGTAGAAGATCGTTTGGCTAATTGTCTTTGTGTTGTGAGAGCAAACAGCTCTCGACCATTGAGCAAATATTTGCCGTCTCTAATGACGCCTTATCAAGCGCTCCTGACCCTCCTGCAACACCCATAAATCAGCATCACACCCCGTATTTAAAAGCATGAAAATCAGCCTCAGCTTTTAGCCTAATAAACTGCTGGACAGCACTGGGGTCCTGGACAGCGTAATTGCTGGGAATAATTCTAATGAGGTCTTGGGAAACATGAGTAGAGGTTCTCTTATAATGACAAATCGCCCTGAGCTAGAGCAGGGCTTTCCGTCTGCGGCTCTCCTGCTCTCTGAACCCTGAGCTGCTCGCTCGCTCCCTCGCTCACTCATTTCTATGTTTTCTGCATTTCCGTGCTGTCTTCACCAAGGAGGGTTATTTCAGCCATGCAATCATCCTTATGAGGGGCGATGGCGACAGATGCACATAGGTCTTGCTTCACAATAGCTACAACAAAAAAACCCAGCTACAACTCTAACCCCTCTCTTCCTCCGCCGCCAGCGAATGTAATCTGCACTCAAAGGTCCTTTTCATTCGACGGGTGAAAATGTGCCTTTGTTATCAACGGACAGGCCGCTGGCCGATAATCTTTTGACAGCGGGGGAGGAGGGGGGCTATATTTAGAGATAACTTGTCAGCTTTAATAAATGATACTTATTTGCTGCAGTTTTTGAAGGTTTCGGCAGAGGATGGCTCCAGCCGGGCAGGCTCTGGGGACCGGAGCGGCCAAGGCCCAGTGCTTCTCGCTGGGGGGAAACTGATGGCTTGTGCCCAATGTCCAGATCGCTGGCCTGTGACCTGCGAGTGGTGCGAGCAGTACCATGTCCAATACAATCCACACACAGTTTCCTAACCTAATCTCAGCGGTGTCACACGACAAATTGCCACCTTCGGAAAAATGGGAATAGATGGGGAGTGGTGGTGGCGAGAGGGAAGGTGGGGTGTGGGGGGGGTGTTGTAGGTAAAGAGAGAATAAGGTTGGAATGATGAGATGTTGTGGGTGAATGGATGGATGGATGGAAAGATGGCAGGAGAAGAGCTGGATATCTCCTGTAATGCGTGTAGAGAGGCAGAAGAGTCCCAGCCGCTGTCCCGTCCCGTCTGATTTACAAACCTCCGCTAATGCGAAACAAATGCTGTGGGTGTGAATTTGCACTTACTCGCACGGTGGCGGGAGGGGAGGAGGGAAGCCAATCCCTCTACATGACTCTGGCCCGTGAGTCACTACAGCATCCACAGGCCCAGAGAGGGTAATGAGGGCAGCATTTACTGCCAGCCATGTGCCGCACTCCACAAACTACACCAGCGCTCCATTAACACAATAAAACTCCATAAAGACACACCACATGCTCGGCATTACTACGGTTAACAGCTTCATCTTCACAAAGGGGATTGAGATTGGCTATGAGAAGAAGATGAGGTGTGTCGTATTAAGTGGTGGACACGTCGCCAGGGTTGGAGCAAAACCTTAAATCTCTGAAATGATCATTTTTACAGGAGGAGGGAAAAACATACTGTAAGTCAATGGAACTTTTGTTCCATGCAATTTAGAGCAATTTCTTTTGATCCAATCATCCTGGAATTTGGACACAAAGCAAAGGGCAACAGGTACAGAGGGAGGGTGTTCAGACAGCAGCCAAATGCGAAGATGTATTCAAATCTTGATGGTCTATTATTCTAATATTTACGGTTTTACAGAATTTGAAACCTCTGGTTCCCCATTGCATTGGGTTCATACTTCCTAATGAACTGACCAATAGCATGGACCTGTTAAGATTAATTCTAGTACCACCTTGGAACAACCATACCAGTATAAAGGGTCCATGAATAGTTCTTATAGCTAGGTTATAAAGACTGTATTTAAACTGCATTAATAAGCAGCTATAACACGTTAGCTAAAGGGGAAAACTTGAGAGTTTGTATCTGATGAATATGTATAGGTGATAATGCCAAGAGGGTTGATGCCAGTGGATGACGAATACTAAGTAAGCTCAGTAACATCAAAACCTGAGCTTTAACACATAAAACAATGTGTTTATGAATTTTAACGTATAAATTGTAACGTATGGTAGAATGTCAGGTCATTGCTGCTGTTTCTGTTTGTGTTGAAAGTGCTTATTACTGGTAATAAGATGTTTATGACCTAATTATTAACCATTATTGGTGCATTTTAAACCTTCCATAAACACTTCATATATGGGGCAGCCTTATTCTAAAGTGGTACCATTCGTTTTTTAACCAACACCTGCTTTCAGCTTTCAACTTCCATCAATCCATTCATCATGGACTTTCATATGCTCCACTTCATATGTGTTATGTTATCATTTCTGAGATACAGTCTAAAATACGTTACCCTGTTTTATAGCAGTGATGGTTTCGATTTCTTTCATTTCTATTTTCTCCCATTAAACAAATTGAAAGGTACACAATAAAGTTTGTAGAGAGCAGACGGGGCAGAGGGAGAGAGGGAGGGATTGGGGGCAAGGGGGTGGAGGGAGAGATTTTGAGGAGCTCTCAGCTGGACGCTGGAAATGGGAACATGCTGCCTGCATTCATGAAGAGCAGCGTCACAAGCCCCGGCCATGCATTCCACACAGTCCACGCCTAACCAAAACTGATCCAATTTGCCTGGTTGTTATTCAAAAGGAACATGCACCCACGTCTGCCTATTGAGTAACCACAGACCCTCTCTAACTGTCTGTGCGTGTGGAATCCTGTTCAAATGAAGCGGATCCGACAGTGTTTGTGTTTATATCTGTGGGACCTTCTGATATGCAACGCTACGAGCATTCAGATCCGATTGAAACAGGCTGTAAAAATGTGGAAGCGGGCGAAAGGGGGCTCGTTGTTGTGTTGTTGAGGTTTGAATCAATGTAAATCTGGGCGTTTGGTGATCTGAACTGCATCGTTGCACTGAAAGTGTTTATTTGAGTTGAATAAGAGCAGTCATGTCGGTAACCGCACGAAGTCACTGTTATGATTTATTGATGAATCAACGTCACGTTGGGGGCTGTGCAGTATTTGTCAGGGATTGTGTTTATTTCTGAGTGTGTGTGTGGGTGTGCGGTCGCCGTACTCGCGGCGCGCTACGATGACAGGCTCAGCAGGAGCATTCACACTGGCCGACAAAAGGGGTGTGTCGCCGCTTTGTGCTCTCAATCAAATAAAAGGCCCTTTTAGAGCACATATGTCCCTCTCCTCACAGTTCACTCAGATTAGATTCTCAATACCACCCCCCACCACCACCACCACCACCACCCCACCTCAGCCAGACCCACATCCAATCTCCAGTTGGTTTATTTAAACTCTCCTCCTTCTTAAGCTCTCCCTTTCCTCTTCCTCGCCTCTTTCTGCTGATGCCCCGGCTTTTGCCATGATGTCCACTGCACTTTCTCACCAGCATGTGTGTGCGCGCGTGTGATTCGTCTTTCAGCAGAGACTCGGTGGAGCCACTTTCTTCCGTTCCCTGGGCCCATGCAACATGTCTTACAACAACACCAGCTCAGAGCCCCCTCCTCTCAACACATGCTAAAGCCATTTCCCCCCCGCGCACACACACACATGTATGGGTTAGGGCTAGTTTGGTGGTGGTGGGGGGGACAGACTGCACTCATGGTCATTAACGTAAAACAAAACAGCTCTACATTACTGATGTCACAGCTACATTCAGTGCATTCGAAACCCTGACAGACTGAAACGGAAACCTTTAGAATGCCAACCAGACACATTTCACTGATATCAGAGTATAGCTTCACATGTCCATGCTGGCATCTTTCAGGTTTGGGCCTAATTTGAAAATGTCTGCTTACTCTTAAACCAGATCATGATGAATGAGCTAAAGTAAATGACCTGGTAAAAACGTCTGGTTCCATTCACTTGCATTAAAAATGAAGTATGTTTTCAGAGTGGTTGAAAATGAGCTAGGTTTTGTTGTGACAGTGATATATGAACATGGAACAGGTAGTGCATGGTCTTTACTGTCCTTCCTTTAAGCTGTAGTGCATTTAATTTAAATATGGAAGTACAGGATCTGTATAGGCGCACGTTCTACAATTTGCATGTTTATTACTATGTAATAACACATTAGTTACATAGTTATTACTGTATAATAGGGCAGGATTTCGTATAGAGGCCCTAAAAAGTGAGCCATCAAGCAAACACTGTTCCTCACAAGACATTTAGCTTCTGATAAGTTGAAGTGGACCAAAGGAAACAGTAGAGCGTTTTTAAAAATGCTATAACAAATACTAATATCAAAATTTTAATATACTGTGCTGCAATCAAACAGGGCTTTGTTTTTGTTTTTTTAATGAAGCCACAGAGCTGTGCTTGTTATGCTAACCATGATAGGCTCAAGAAAAGTGTGTTGTTAAATAATCTGATGTAATATAGCTGTATATAATAATAATAAATAATAAAAAGTGTCACTTTCTGTGCTTAAAACTCTAATGGGCCTTATTTGGTTTCTTTCTCTTGCTCTCTCTCTCTCACTCTCTCTTTCTCTCTCTCTTTCTTTCTCTCTTCTTCTCCCATAACTTACACATGAGTTCAATTTCAAAGTCACTACTCAACAATACCAAAAACTTCCCTACAATATAAAAGTCCTGCTTCCACACGTCCACGGCCAAACCCACATTACACTTTCCCACATTTTCTCTTTTGTAAAATTACAGTCCAGGAAACAGTTCTGGAGTGTAGCATAAAAATGTGTGCAGTGCATCTGTTAGACTGCAAGCACGCCCAGGGTAGCGACGGCAAGGTTTTGGCTTTTTGACCACGCTGGCTGTTTCTCGTTTTTCTGTGCGAGTGCGAGCGGAGCGCTGCCTGCCAAAAGCAGGTTAAGCTCTCTGCCTTTCCCCCTCCTGTAGATCTGGCAACCCTGCCTCTACCCCTCCTGGAGATCTGGCAACCCTTCACTTCCTGGCATAAAAGGTGACAATCTTCATTAAAACCTCTTACAGACAACTGTCAGTTATCCTCGGTTAGAGGAAGCCAGCTGTTCTCTCTCTCTCTCTCTCCCGCTCTCTCCCTGTCTCTCTCTCTAGTGAGTCGGAGCTCATGGTTTATAAGCCGCGTGCGTTCTGAAGAGTTTCAAGGTGAGAGTGTCATCTGCTCTGAGCGCAGAAAGGTAGTTCTGAATATCATTATTTTCACGCACAAAGACAAAGGACCAATTAACAAATCATTCTAAGAGACTGCTCCGCTACAAGTCACGCTACCTATCGCACAGAGGGCCTTAAGTATGTTAATAGCTGTAATGCATTTACATATAAAAACAAGTACATGGTCGGTTGGTCGTTTTTCACGCAAGGTCATAAAGACCTAACCTACTTGTGACATCTTAAGTCAACGGTTTAAGGATCTGTACACAGTCCCAACTTTCACCACCACATAACGTGTATGGGGTACCAGTCAAAAGTTGAGACACACCCAACTAAACGGATGAGTGTTAAAGACTCTACAGGCTCTAATTGAGAAGACGTCTGAAACAGCACCACAGTATTATATTTCTATATCTCGTTTTTAGCCCAGCACTAGTTCTCCTTTCAGTTTAGCGAATATTCATGATGGGCCGACCAATAGAATCGCTCCAAACCTGCTTAGAGAATAGGCCTTCTATCAGCCTCCAGTGCAGGTTAAGAAAGCTGGTTCGTCCTTCTGTAAAGCTCCACTATTGAGGTTTTTAAGGTGGACTGCTTAATTTCATGAGCGCTATGTTATAGTTTGATGTCTTCATGGTTATTCTATAGTAAAGCATTAAGATAACCATTAGAAGAACCTTCTAGAACCTTCTAGTAGTTAGTGAACGATGCATCACATCAAGATTACAAATGTTTTCACTAAACCCAGAGCATAAAAAAATAACCGCAGTTTTATCCACGTAACGCTAAACGATGTGTAAGCGCTGTTTTTATCGTGTAGCTGATAAGCCCGTGTGGAAGAATGCGCGGTAGTGTGTTTGTGCTATCAGTGCACTCCCTTAGAGGGGTTTCTGACATCTCTGACTGTCTCCTCTACTCCCTCTATCTCACCCCGTCCACTCCTCCTCACACACACACACACACACAAATGCTCCCTTGTACATGCGTCTGCCAGAGAAGGTTCAGACGCCACAGGCAGAATCAGACAGACCTGAGTCGAGCACCGCGCCACTGAAGCTTCAAAAGCGCCACGCAAAACACACCTGCACCCAAAAAGAAGCGGCCACTTAGCACAGCCAGATACACACATACACACACATACGCACGCAGGCACACACACCGCATTAATGACCTCTTAGAATAACACAAATACCCCCCACCAGCACGGCGCTGCTCCAGAAAACACACGCCGCAAACGCAGCGCGCAGGGAGCAGGGCTTTTTATTGCTGCGTAGGCTTCTTTAGCAGTGGTCAGTGAATTTGTAGCACGGCTCAGGCCATCGCCTTACTTATTCAGGAGGCAAGCTGGCTGAAGGGGAAAGAGATGTTCTTCATTTCCTACAGTACGTGTGTATCTGGGTGCTTGTTTTCATATAGTTTCAGGATGTCCTGGATTTCTATATGCTCAGGGGTCTGAGAGGTTCAGCCCAGGTTTAGATTTAGGCTTCTGAAAATTTGCATTACATTTAGCTACTGACTTTTAGGTACAGACCCTGATCGTCATCCATATATATGTGATACACTATAGCCCATATAGAGGTATACACCGAGGATATTTAACCTTTATGGACTATTATATGGGTAGTTACACATACATAACACATATGGAACAAGGTTTATGTTTAGATACTGAGTTTTAGAGTCTAACCCTAATATGATATATAATCCATATATACATGTAGTATAGTATAGTTCATATTTATGTGATATGGTGTGAACGTTCTATAATGTATAGAATGTCCATAATGTACCGTTATATAGGTATTTATACATATATATACATAAATGGAATGATATGTATGTATATACAGTGTGTGTATATATATATATATATATATATATATATATATATATATATATATATATATATATATATACTCTATATACTCTATATACATACATATCACTACATTTATGTGTGTATATATATATATATATATATATATATATATATATATACACACACACATGTATACATATGTGTGTGTGTGTGTGTAGTTACATATCAGTATACCAATATAATGTTTTTTTTTTTTATCAGTTTTGTTTTTAATATCTGCAGATCAGGTGGGACATATTGTATATGCTACATACAGGTATTATTTTATATTTGGGCTTAATTTTAATATATATATCATATATGTTATCATGTGTATATATGTGTTATTACATGGTTTTTTATTTATTTATGAAATAATTTATGTTATTGTTCATGAAATGACATTAATGGCACACTGATATGACCATGCATCCCTAGACTGTATAAAAACAAGTGTGTGTGTGTGTGTGTGTGCGCGGGTGTGTGTGTGTGTGTGCGGGTGTGTGTGTGTGTGTGTGTGTGTGTGTGTGTGTGCCTGTGTGTGTGTGTGTGTGTGTGTAAGGTAACGGTAACAGAAAGCTTGCTGACTGCCTCATAAATAAGGGCAGCAGAACACACCTGTGCGGCTGCTGTAGTGCGCTGTGAGGCTGTTACCTGGCCAGAGATATATCTGCTGTCTGCTCCCCCATTAATCAGAACTAATGAAGCTCTAGGCTCTCTCTCCCTCTCTTTCTCTCTCTCTCTCTCTCTCTCTTTCTTTCCCTCTCCTATATACACACTTATAAAAACAACCCCCACCCCCCCACACACACACACACAGACACAAGCACAGAGGGTATGAACTTGCACACACACGTGCTTACTTACACGCGACACTCGCTCATGCACTCATGAATGTCACCTGAGCGAAGAACAAGGCAAAAAAACGATGCGGAACTGAAATGGCTGGAGGCAACGGTAACAGCTGAGCATCCCTCTGCTGCTTACAACAGGAGAGAGAGAGAGAGAGAGAGAGAGGGGAAGAGGGTGAGAGAGAGAGAGGGTGAGCCACACAGCACTCTCCACTTAACACTCTCTTAATTACCCTGCGTACAGGTCTGTGAAAACCTGCCATTCAAGAGCTTTCCCAAACAAGTCCTCTCTCCCTCTCTCTCTCTCTTTCTCGTCCAGCTCCCTCACACACACCTCCCAGCCACGCAACCCTCTCTGCTCCGCCGCTGATATGTAATTAAAGACGTCTCCAAAATCCTCCTCGACAGGCCGGGACGCGGCCAAAAATGTAAATGACATTAAGGGAGACAATGAATCGAATTTTTTTTGTGTTTAATGTCCCTTTTTTGGCTGCTGCTCATTTCCATAGCTCTTTCTTTTTCCCCCTCTCCAACAAAAGCTCTGACCTTCTAAATGCTGGCATTTGTTCAGCCCGTGCTCAGAGCAGGCCGCAATCGAGCATCCGCATGCCGGAGAGAGGGAGGAGAGAGAGCGATTCAAGAAGAGCTCCACCGTCACACGTAGGAGAGGCAAACAAAAGATAGAATAAAAATAGCATTACAGAAAAGAAGAGAGGGAAACATTTCAAGGAACGGGCGGCCATCGGAAGCCTGTTTGTGTTTGGTGATTAAAAAAAAAAAAACGAGAAAGAAGAATCCTGATAATACATGAGGATTTCCCTGCACACAGCGCTCTGGCAAGGTCTGCTAATAATCAGCCGTAATCCTTTTGGACAAGCCCCCTCGTATGGAAATATAATGAATGTTAAGTGAAATCAGCAACAGGCCCGAATTACGGCCGGGGCCCAATAGGAGAACAGGTGCAGGCGGTCCAGCTATAGGAATAAAACCGTCCCGCCGCACAACTGTGTACGGACAAAAGAAGAAAGGGGGAAAAAAGTCAATCTCATGCATTATTCAGCAGAGGGGAGGCTGTCTGCCAGGGGTCAGGCTGTTCTGACCTTTGTGACAGGAAGTGAAAGGGAGATCGGTGGCTAGGAAAGCCCTGATCAGCGCCAGAGTCGGGACGGCATTATTAGATCGGCGGACGAAGACGGAGCAGCCGAAATCACCCACCATCCTCTCCTGATGCAGTGACCCGCTAGCAGGGATGCTAAACTGTCTGGTAGAGCTTACGTAGCGCGCATCCCTTTCACGTTAGACCTCTCCCTCTATCCTTTACCCCCATTCCGAATCCCGGCGGATCAATAATCCATGCCAACGCGGGGGTGAAATATTTAAAGATGCACTGCGATCGAATTTCCGCGACAGCTGTTAAATGCAACCGACTTTTTTCTTCCTTTCGCTGTTTTTCCCCCCCTCCTCTTTTTTTCCTGAGCTGTACCAAAGTCCAAGAGAAAATAGGATAAACAGATGTCTGGCTTGCCTACAGGAAAATAGGACACATTTGGAATGATAAGTCTCCTAAACTCCATTGAAAATGCCAGGAGCGAGAGGGTGCCAGTTACTGTCCGCGCCCGTGCCAGCGAGCAGCGCGCCTGGCCCGTGTGCCATCTGCGAAAAAATGGTGCTGAGAACGTTATCGATAATGGATCACGAGTTACTCTGGTCAGCATGGCCCAGTGCTGCATAAAACCGTCTCTTTACCTCCCTCTTTCTGTCTCTCTCTCTCTCTTTCTCTCTCTCTCTGTCTTTTTGATTCTCTCTCCCACCCCTCTCAGTCAAATGTTGTGATTGTAACGTAATCGGCCCTCTCTTGTCCGCCTAAACAATCCCTCCATTCATTTTCCGGATTCGCTCCCTCCATGTCCGCACAAACCATTATATCCAAGCGCCTGTTGAACATGCACGTATGAAGGCATTCCTGCTTTCCTCACACCAGCCGTTTCACGTCTGCAAACCCTTGGATCGCCATGAGTCCGATCCACAGTGTCATGGAGAGGGACACGGGGCGGCTCTTAGTCCGAACGGCAGCCGAGTGTGGTGGAATTTGCCTTGTGCCATATCCGTCTTCCTTAAACTTAGCGAAAGCGGTCGTTTGTGGAAACCCGAAAAGCCACAAATGTAGTCGATCAGTGGAGGCATGCTTGACATCTGAAGCATGCTAACAAGTAATGGAAGCGATTAGCATTATGCAAAGCACATGCCTGCATCATCCCTGCCTCAAAGACCTGCTCGCATGGCTGCTGACACCGTACAGCATATGGTTATCTGAAAACAGACAACTTCAGTCGTCTGAGGTTAAGATTTCGCCACTTGCCCTGGCCTCTCGTTCTGGGAGCGAAAGGATAAAATCATCTGCTCATAGTAGCGATACGCAGACAATGCAGTGGGCTAATGAAGCACGTCTGCCTTTGTGATCGCGCAGAACGGATGAAAACGATACCCCCGGCTCTTTCAGGCGGCCCACAATGAAAAAGTGAGCTTTTTTATCCACTGTTTGAACTTACGACAATATCCCCTCCTTTTGCCGCGGCCTCTTTCCCTGAGACTCAATCCCTGCGCCACTGTTCCCCTTTTCCTATTTTACTTGTGTTACACGCATTGTCTGCCAGATTGAAGCACAAAGCGCTGACACCCGATCCCCCTAACTCTATTTAGCCGGGACACAAAGCCAAGCAATTTATGGGAAGAGCCAGTGCGTTAAATATCAATGACGCCCTGTTGTACAGTGTTCAGCATGTGTCTCTCCGTAGGTAAATATATACTACACGCTGGCTGCTCGGATGAATGGGCTCGGCGTGGCCGAGACATGGCAGGAACCACCAAAGAGGAAGTGAGGCATGTTTTATCTTCTGCTCCCAAAAACCAAAACAAACCTCCCTCGCGCGCACAGCTCCGCTCCTCCTCTCTCCACTCCGCTACAGGGCAGTGTAACACAATTCTCTCCATTAAAAAATCCTGCTACTAATTACTGTTCACACGCTGTAGCGGCGTATCAGCGTATCTGCTGAAGCGCTCCGCTCGCTCACGTGGAAGAAGCGGAAGGTTACGGAGCACGGCTCACGCCTGTCACCTCAAACGCTCCACTTAGCCAAGCAGATACAGCAGGAGAAAAGGTTACACATGACAGGGACAAGTTAATCCTTTTGATCAATGCCACTGACAGTAAATAATCCTTATTCAAATGATAGCGACAACCCACAGCAAGACTACGGGTCAAACAACGGCAGTTTCCTGACTGTTGCTGCCGTATTCTCACTAATAGCACGTCAAGGCTCGGTGTCCTCCATAGCAAGCAGGCCGATGTGCTCCATTATCATGTAGAACGGCAATGTTTCCGATTCATAGCCATATGACGTGTGATAGGAGGAAACTCGCCGAGCTCAGAGCATGCCAGCACGGCCATAAATTCAGCACCCAGAGAGTGAGTCCTATTTTCCAGCTCCTGACACATACACACACACTCCACGCTCGTCCTGAGTGACAGCAGCAAGTGGTTGTTCCTATTTGATTACTAATAAGAGAGATGTTCCCTCTGTCAGATACCAAACATTCTCCACTAAGCAAACAGCTATTTCAGCTAGTCAAACATTAGCATTGCTGTCCACTGGCGGTGCATATTTTTGCCTCGCCTCGTCTCATTGTGTTCCTACCGCCACAATCTAATTTCTCACCCGGTGGACGGCGAAGTTCATGATGGGAAGGCCGCATCGGTGGAGCACCGAGAGAGAGGCACGCAGAGGGCCGAGCACTCTAGCTGCTGGCACGGAGCTCCCCTTGTTCATGGCTTTCGCTGCAGCCTTTATGGAGCAAGGTGGGCTTGTTCTAGCTCGCTGCTCTCCAAGAGGCCCAGGCAGCAGAAGCAGGAGCCAGCACAACTGTGCCTCATCTGCCCCACGCGTGCACACTCTGCTGAGATAATTGGCGCTAAGGAAGCACTACAAGACTTGCTGAGTGTTTGTAACCTTGAGGTAGAGCTCACAGATGAAATAAAATTAAACAGAGAAGAAAAAGAAGAAGAAGAAGAAGAAGAAGAAGAAGGAAAACATCCATTACCCGTGCTGCAGGAGCCAGGGTATTTAAGCACGCTAATGCTAATGTTATCAACATGTAAGCGCCAACAACCAGCTGAGAGATATTACTCATTACCCAGGAGTAGCAGTATGGAAGCGGGACATAAACACACACACAGGGATGCAGGCGCTAACGCTCTGTCGCACCGTGGACCCTATAAGAGGAACAAAGCCTGTGTGAAGCCGTGAACAGGTATCTCTAGCGCTTACCGAGAAGATAATAGGGGAAGAGGAGACAGAGGCGAATAAAGCACTTGTTAACAAATTAGGATGAAGAAGGAGGCAGAGCCGTGAATCTTAAAGCCCAAAAAAAAAAAAAAATAACGCTCTCCAGGCATAAAGGACTGCTCGCCCGGCAGAGAGGAAGGGCTAAGGAAACTACTTCCCCTGACAACTCAGCTAGCAATTACAGAGTCCCTAAAGACACCCCCGGGTTTTTCCAAGTCAACCCACCTGCACAGGGCAAACGTGCACACACACACACACACATGCGTTCGCTCTCACGGCGAGCACCCAGCCTAGCACTACTAGGGGGACGCAGATAGGAGACTCCCCAACACGTACGGTGGAGGACAGGGGGAAGAAGAAGGGAGCAGGCCCTTACCTGTCGATGATTACAGGGTCAGAGGGCGTCTCGTTTCTGTTGCCGCAGCTCTTCTTGTCACAACACCGGCTGTAAACGAGAGGCAAACAAACAACAGGTTCATCAGAGCATCAGAGCCTCAGCCCTCCTCACTTCCCAATCCCTTTATATTCAGATAGGCGGAGGTTGCTGGCTTGGCCGTCCCTGGCGCTGTGCGGTGCTGGGGCAAAAAACGGGTGGTGGGTAAACCCGAAGATGGGGAACAGCATGTCTGAGTGTTTATCTTGGTGCTGAGCAGCGGACGGGACCGTGGTGGTGTGTTGTGGAAGAAGTGGGGGGAGGAAGATGGGGGGGCAGTGATGGTAGTGGTGGTGGTGGTGGGGGGGTGCCAAGAGGCAGGAGGATCACTTTCACAGCTTCGCCTTTTGTTTACCTCTAATTGTCAAGCTGTTATATCTGGAGAGGATGCAAGATGCCACCTTCAACCAGCGTTTCTGTGGGGCACTTATTAATTACCGGCTCAAAAGCCTGCATCAATCTCTCACGATGTGCCAATGCCTCCATTTTGAGGGCCCGGCGACGCGCCCCATTATGAGTGCTTTAATTAATGCTGAAATGCTACAGGAAAAATAACAAACGCACACACGTTATGCCTCTCGCCTTTAAAGAAGCACACTGGTATAATGGTTACATGTCCAAATGAGCTAAATTAACACCATATGGTATGGGAAATATGTAAAGCTCCTCTAAGCTGACAGCTAAAGTGATTAAAGAAAAAGTGTAGGGACCTCCAAGTAACAACACATCTGTGAGAAGTCCCATGGACTGGCACAGCAGCACACGAAGCCTCCGCTACGGCGACACCTCATCCGTGGAGCCCATCAGCTCACAGTAAGAGCTGTGTTTAGTATGGTAATGCCTCTTCAAACATGGCCCCCACCGCAACACATGAGTGGGGGCTAATGGTGGGCAGTGGCAGAAAATGGCATTGTAGCATGACCTTTATGCCAGTTAGTGATGCCTGGAGCAGGATCGCTCATACTGCCCCTTGTTTGGGGCACTGGTACATAATAATGCCATTGCCTTGCATGCTGGGTTCAGGTTGAAGATGGCATCCTGCAAACATCTCGGTATTGACTTAACCCTGCATCTAAGGGACCCTCGTGCAGGCAAGCGGTTCAGTTCCCTTCTGCCAACTTAACTTTGCCACCAGTGGAAAGCCAGCGCAATAGGCGCGACATTGGGCAAGTTAAACCCAGATCCATCCGCTGGCGTCATTCGCCTTGGTGGGCTCAGAACAGCAGCTCAAAGCAGTGCAGCATCATCACCACCACCATCATCATCATCATCATCATCATCCTCCCAGTCCCACAGCTCATCCAGGGCCAAGCTCCTCGCGCGTTCATGCACCGAGCCCCGGATCCCACCTACATCCCTCTGCAGTTTCTTTCACGCGCCAGTGTAGCGTGCAGACATACATACATACATGAGATCCGCTGCAGCGAATTGAGCGATTAGCGACCGACCTATGTTCTCCTGAATGGCTGAATTTGGGTTTTAGCTTTTGCTTACCTGCACATGATCTCGTGCGTGAGGAGAACTCGGCACATTTCCGGGTTTTTGTCTTGCCCTTCATAAATGATAGCCTAAAAAAAAAAAAAAAAAAATTAGCGACTTTCAGGCTAACGGTACAATGAATACGAATTCCTAAACAGTTTGAAACGACGTCATTTATTAACAAACAAATAGTATATTCTAAAACAGCAGTAATAATAATAGTAGTAGTAATAATAATAATAATAATAATAATAATAATAATAATAATAATAATAGTAATTAATAACACATTGGCGCAATTGTTCACACGACACCATTATTATGAGTACTGTATTTATTAGCCTTTAAATATAATTATACACATATGTATTTATATGTGCGCATCAATAACATTGCTATATATCATTATAGCACGAGGAGGCGGCTGCGGCTGCTGCTGCTGCTGTATGAGGTGAGCTCGCGAACGCTTGGCAGGTTGGTGTTGCCGATAAGTAAAGTGGCATTAATAAGAGTTAGTGAATGAGAAGCCGCATATGCTGCAGTGTGTGTGTGGTGTGTGTGTGGTGTGTGTTGTGGGGGGGGGTGTAGATGGCCTGCATGCAGATGGCCGCGCTGCACAAGACCCGAGAGCTCTAATGTGCACATATTTGAGGGGAAAGTGCTAATGGGCAATCTGCTGTTTATTTTAGAGCCGCTAACAATGATTTCTCCCTCTCTCTCTCTCTCTCTCTCTCTCTCTCTCTCTCTCTCTCTCTCTCTCCCTCTCTTTTCCTTCTTCTTCTTCAGATAAAAAGCTGAACGCGCTGTACGGTTCACTAACTTTTGAGCATTGGCTTTAACAGATGGCGCAGAGCTGGAGGTGCGCTCTCTCTCTCTTCCTCTCTCTCTCTCTCTCTCTCTCACTCTCTTTCTGTAGCATCCCTCGCTACAACACAACAGTGATTCTTTTGTGGCGCGCGCCCGCGCGCGCTTCGCGAACGAGGCGAGGAAGAAGCGGCGCGAGGAAATTTATTTGGAATTGTTTGGATTTGATCTGGATATGATTGGGTAAAACTGGGATTAACCCAGCACGCGCGCGTGACGAAAGTGCCAAAAACACAAAGCCCAAAAGAAGAGAGGGAAATAAGTGGTGTAATAATGTAATACAGTAATATAATAAAATGTAAACAAAAGTATAAAGTTAAATAAAATAGCATCTATAATATAAAATAATTAATGCCATAGCAATAATAGAACACCGGTAATTATTAATAGTATACGTGCAATAATAATAATAATAATAATAATAATAATAATAATAATAATAATAATAATAATAATAATAATGGCGGTTAAATGCAGTTCTCGCAAACATAATAGCTTATAAGGTCAGTGAGGTGATTGAACTGGCTCTAAATGCCCCGTCCAGATCTTTTAAAGGGCTTTTAAAGCGGAGGGTGACCCCTTGGGTGTGCGTGCGCGCGCGGGCACGTGCGTGCGCCTATATGTACTTTTCGCTGTGACTTTCTTGCGCTTCTGCTCTGATTTATTTCCATAAAAAAATAAAAAATAAAAAAGACTCCATAAAGCTGCTGTTCAGCCCCATTGGCTCTTTGATCACTTCCACGCCAATTAGGCCGCGGCCCACAAATAAACCTGCTCATCAGCGTTATTATTTCATTATTCCTCTATTATTCCTGTCGGCTATGTATGACCATGGGAGCAGATAGAGTGGAGAGGAATACAGCGGCTGCTGCTCTTTAAACCTGGGCGCCGTTAGAAACTAAGGGAGGGATTGCTTGTACATGATGTGCCATATGAATCTCTCTCTCTCTCTCTTTCTCAATCTCTCTCTCTCCGCACTCTATCTATGCCCACAGGAGTCAGCACAGCCTAGTGAGGGACACTTCATATTATTTGACACTAAATGTGGAGCTAGGGCAATAAATCTGTCGCTGATCATTAAACGGCGAGAGAGAAATCATTAAATATCGCGAAAAGTGCCCGGATGTTCGCTCAAACAGCAAACTAAATCTCGCGTTCAGTGCAAACGTTAACGTTCATCTGTTCCTCTAAAAGGCGTGCAGACGAGAACGGTTATTGAATAACCCAATCAGATTTATTTGCAAAAAGGCGGGAAAACCTGGGGGCTAGTTTTCGACCGCTCTGAACTAGAGAGCTGAAGAGGCTGATTAACTTCATCCAGGATCACATCAGAGAGATGGGAGTGAATGAAGTGAGAGGCATAGAGAGAGAGAGAGAGAGAGAGAGAGAGAGAGAGAGAGAGAGAGAGAGATAAAGGACCTCTGCTTATTTTAGCCCTCTTTCATCAAACAGTCTTCATAATTCATGAGGCAAATTGCTCAAAAACGCGCGGCTGTGTTTTATTATTATTATCATTGTTATTATTATTTGAATCTCGCATCGTCTGTCAACTTCAAACAGATCAGGGAGAAATTACCCAACCACAACACACTCCATCAAACCTGCCAGAACACTCTGATCCACACCACCAGCAGCATCAGGCAGCAAGCGAGCCATAGGCGATCTCGTTGGGAATAAACTAAATATATATGCACACGCGGAAAATTAATAAACGCATACGTAGATATAATGAAAGTCTTCTTACCTGTTTGGTCATGGAGTCGATTAACCGCACGTACAGATCCTGTTCTGTTCGCACCCCTGAAATCAAAGATAAATAGAGTTTGACTGAGAGAGAGATATAGAGAAAGAGAGAGAGTGTGTCTACTCGTCCACTGCGGCCATTTATCACAAACAAACACAATATAAAAATCACTTTCGTCAAAAAAATAAATAAAATAAAATAATACTGCTCTTTCAGCACCGGAGCTTCACTGATGCAATACACTGCAACACTACTGACAATAATCTACACTAAGCATGACAAATATACAGGTATATATATATCTATATATCTATATATATCTATATTTAAAACTTCACCGTAAACTGAACTGTCAAACATACAACTAAAACGTTTACGGGCAAAACCAGCTTCCTTTGATCTCTGTTTTTTATTCACCCCTCACAGGTGCACTTAGAGCTTTGACTCACCGTTGCTGTATAAAAGTTGTAGTTTGTAATGAATCCCATTGTTAGTTTTTTCACTGTTTGGTTCCTGGAAATAAGCAGTGGGTAGAATCAGGGTGGGAATATTGACACGTTTGCAAAAACAAAAAATGAATAAAGAAATTATTAATAAAAAATAGGAATAATAATTATAACACTTCTAAAATTTTAATTCTACGTTTTTTTCTTAGCGCCAAAAAATTGCGTTTTTTAAAAATCTTTATTTGTGTGTTTCCGAGTGAGGTTGTATTCCTTATGATAACATTACTGATAACAGTGTTCATTAGAGCAAGGCTCCAGTAATAATAATAATAACAATGTGCGCGTGGACGCGCGTGCTTTCACCGTGAAGAGGAAACACAGCTCCTAAAATTTACCCTCTGGTAAAATATCCTAAAATCAAGTTCATGGTAACGATTGCTACACGCAGAACTGACCGCGCGCCAGAATGGCAGTTGTCTGATTATTGTGTGGTACTTGAACATTAATTGTACAGTAGCTTTGCGTACAGTAATTTGGGCGCACGGCGCGCGTGCCGCGGGTTGAAAAAAAATGCATGATAATAAATGAATAACAATCTCTAAAAAAAAAAAAACCTCCACCACAGAAGCGTGGCTTACTTTCTCCTTTTCCACAAAGTCCACGAAGGCCGTCCTCTCGATCTCCACCGGCTGTCCCTGCCTGTCGTAGAGCGCCAGCACGAAGTGGAAGAAATTGGACTTTCTCAGGTTGGACGGAGGCTGTTTCTCATAGTGCGCTCGCGCTAGACCAACTCCACTAGAAATGCACACACACATACACAAAAATAAAAATCAAAAAATAAAAATCCAAATCTAATTTCGAGAGAAGCTGTAAATGTAGGGGTCAGGCGGGTGTGAGGTGGGGGGAGATGTGGCGGATAAATCTGTAGACTTTCTGTGCTTAATTCTATAGAGAATTCCCTAAATGGTCCCTTAAACCAGTTGGCCCATGGAGAGCTGCGCGCGGGTAACTGATAGCGCGAGTGGGATTTGGGAAATGCGTTTTTTAGGAGAGATAAATAAATAAATGGAAAACGAAGGGGGCCGTGTGTTGGGTACCTCTGCGCGGCCGTGTTGGCGTCCACCACCCCGGCCGTATGCATCCAGGACCTGACCGGGTTCATCCCGCTGCCCAGCGGCTCCTCCTTCATACTCGTCCCTCCTCGAGGTATGTTGTCCTGAATCCCGAACATGAATGCAGGCGGTGCGGTGGGAAGGAAGAGGAATCAAAAAACAAAAAAGCAAAAAAGAAGGGAAACACACACAAGCCGAGGATCCTCCGCGCGGGGACGGCGAGAGGAGAGGAAGAGCGAGGGATGGAGAAAGTTTGGCTTGCGTTTCGCTCGGGACAAAAACAGAAAAAAGTGAAGAAGAAAAAATATGATCTGCACACACACACCCAAACACACACACACACACAATTACAAGCCCAGTGCGCGAAGTCTCGGTTCCCTGTTTCAGCAAAACATGAAGGATCCAGGAGTGAAGACAAGCCCGAAAAACAGCTCTGCGTGTCTGTAGCTGCTGTTGTTTTTTCTTTTCTTTACTTCTTCTCTCTCTTCTTCTCTCGCAAATATTCAGCTCGCAACTTTGCGCCGTGGCGATGCTCTCAGTCTCAGGCTCGCTCCATCGTGCACAGAACGCGGCAGCGGCAGCTGCATCCCCGTGTGGAACCAGAGAAATAGCAAGAGGATAAAAAGCAGCCGGAGAAGAAAACAATAAACGTGTATATCGGAGAAAAAGGCAAAAGACGCAGGAGTGGCGGAGCGCGCCGCTTTCGACGTGATGGAGCACTTCTGGCTCCCCCTTAAAAAAATAAAGGCAGGAATAGAGGCGCGCGGGAACGGAGGGATTTTTTCGCCGCCGCCGCTCGCGCTTTTTTCCCGGCACGCGGGGAAGAGGAGAGGAGGAGGAGGATGATGATGATGAGGGGCCTTCAGCGTCTCGCGGACTGGATGGAGGCGCACTAAACTCAGCCCTCTTTCCCCCAGGACTGCAACCTTTCCCGGGAGCCAAAACTCCAGACCCGCGGGAGCGGCGCTGTCAGAGGATGACGCGCGCAAGGGGCGGGGCGTTTACCTTATAAGGAAAGGGGGTGGGGGGAGGAGGGTTTGGGGAGAAGGGGGGGAAGGTAGAAGAGTTGGGGGGGTAGTTGGAGGAGGAGGTGGTGGTGGTGGGGGGGGTTGATGCTTCCTGTCGCACGAGTTACCCAGGAGGAGAGAGAGAGAGAGAGAGAGAGAGAGAGAGAGAGAGAGAGAGAGAAACTGTGATTGCAGCAGCGTTTCTGATAAAACAACGTGTGGAGTTTAAAGTTAGAGGGTAATAATAACAACACAGCTAATAATAATAATAATAACAGTAATATTGATATTAACAATAATAATAATGCAAATGATGGTCACTAGCAGCCTATAATACTGCTTATTATGTTTACTATTAAATGTACACAGTGTTTTTTAAGTAACAGTAATTTTAAAAAAAACGCAAAAACGCACATGGATTTTTCTCAAATAAATTTAGCAGTGAAATCCAGAAATTGCAGGGTAAACTTTATTATTTTTTGTCACTTTATTTTTTATTTATGTAAAACAATAGAAAAGAAGAAGAAGAAGAAGAAGAAGAAGAAGAAGAAGAAGAAGAAGAAGATAAAGAAAACGCAATAAACAAAATACAGCAAAAAAAATAATGGACTGACCACTGAGGTGCTCAGAGGACTCTTGCTGGCTGCTCGCGCGCGTCCGCGGTTTCTCTCCTGTTCAAAGTAAGACCATCACCGTCCATCCATCGCTATGGAAGCTTCAGCAACAGCAGCAGCAGCAGCGGCAGCAGCGGGCATATGGATTAGCTTCCCCCAAAAACACCCGAGCATCACAACTCCCACCAAACACCCGTCTGGCGTGTTAAAGAGCCTCCACTGCTTCGTGCACGCGCAAAGTTGGAAGTGTGTGAAGCGCTGCAGCGGGCTACTCGCACTCTCTCTCTACCACACACACACACACACACACGCGTGCGCGCACACACACACACACACACTCACTCAGTCAGTCAGTCAGTCAGTTAGGCACACGCGCGCTCACGCGCACGCAGTCCGGGTTGCGAATCCTGATCTGAAAAACTGCATCTGAAGAAGAAAGAGAGAGAGTGAGAGAGAAAAAAAAGAAAAGAAAAGCAACTGGAAAGGCTCGTGGGATGCAGTGCGTCCACCCCACGAGCTCCAAACCAAACCGAGCCTGTCTGAAAATAAACAAGAGCCTTTTCTTTTCTTTTTTTAAGGAGAGTGGTTATTATTTTTGATACGGGGTAAGGTGTTTCTCCTCCTTTCCTCTCCCTCTCTCTCACACACTCTTTCACTCTCTCTCTCTAACTCTCTGTTCGCCAGTTGTCAGGGTGTGTGTTCATGTTAATCTTTGAATTAATGGGCGAAAATTGAACTCCGATGTGGGTTATCCAGGGACCCAGAGGGTGGGATGAAGGGATGGAGGGATGGAGGGATGGAGGGAGGAGAAGGAGGAGGTTTGGGGGGGTGGTGGGGTGGGGTTGGGGGGGACGGAGGGAGAAGATGTGAGAAGAGAGATGTGTTTTAGAGAGCAATCTGTTTGGCTGGTGTTGGGGGTTAATGACTATTGCCAAAGATAAAGTGAATTAGCAAAGCTGTTGCTCCTGCTCTCTCGCCTCCTGAAAGCCATTACTCTCTGCCTGGCCGCCTAATTAAATACGTAAGTAATAAAATTATTACGTTTTATGACAATTTAAATCGTGAGGCGATTGTTGATCTTTGACGTGGTGCGAATTTAGCTCATACTTGCGATCGCTCTTAATTTTTAAACCCAGTTTTAGTTTCTCCACGCAGCTTGTAGGTGCATATCTGGTCTCGATGTGGAACTTCTTATCTATGGCTTTTACCCTGAAAATGAACGCTCCGTATTTTTACATATATATTTTTTAAATTTAGGAAAAATCAAATTTTGCAATTTTTGCGTTTTATTTTTAGGGTTCAGATTAAAACGCAATTTTAAACGTAAGTTTGTGCACGTTTAACAGCCTTCCCGGTCGCTCTTAGGGCGCGCTCACTGTAATCTACAGTATCTTTAATACAGATTACACACCAAAGCGATTTCAATCTGATTCCCAAATTAGGGTTTTAGAGTAAATCCCTTTAAAGCTGATACTGTTGACTAGAGATGGAGAGAGATGGAGGGATGGAGGGAAGGAGGGAGGGTTTGGAGTGGGGGGGGGGGTAGTGTGTGTGTTGGGGGGGGGGGGGTTGTGGGGGGGGTGCGAGTGAGAAAAGTTCAACAATCCCATCGCGTAGGTAACGATCCCGTCCTAAAAGGGGGACTTTTAAACCTTATTTGACAACAAATGCAGCTGCCCCTCTATTTTGGAAGATATTAGGCGAAAATGAATGCAAATCTGTGTTGAGGAGCCATCTGGTCCGGAGAGGGAGAATCAGCTGCTGCCGCTGCGCCTGAATCCATCTCAGCTCATTTTGCAGCCTCATCTGGCCCCGCAGCCAAAGCAGCGCGCAGAAAAGGTAAAGAAAAGATTTTTTAATTCGCCAAATTTGGTATTTTTTAAATAAATGAATAGAATTCATAAAAACAGGTTTGCTTTTTAGGTATAGCTCTCGCAATTCGCTATCGCAATTCGATCATAATTTAAGGTGTTAATAAATTATTAATTTTGAAAATGAGAATTATATATTTTTTTATTTTCCTAAAAATGAATAAAAATATTTTGTGCTAAAATAAAAAAAAATTGCCTTTACATTTTCAAAATTTGAATTATGGATCTTACGTGATGAATTATTCATAACCCGACCTTTTGCTCTATAATTGTAGGGATTTGGATGATAATAATACTAATACTAATACTAATACTAATAATAATAATAATAATAATAATAATAATAATAATAATAATAATAATAATAATTTTCTTTATACTCCTTCTTGTGGAAGTAACTGCTTTGTTATGGCACTGTGAAGTGTGGTGTGGATTTAGTTGTCCTGCCTCAGATCTTATGTGGAAAGTGTGCGAGCAGCGGACAAAGAGAAAGTTAGTCATGCAGAAGGTGTGTGTGTGTGTGTGTACGTGTACGTGTGTGTGTGTGTGTGTGTGTGTGTGTGTGCGTGGCTTTGAATAAGATTTGCTTGGTGTTTGCCCGAGACCTCCCGAAGAAACGCGCCTCCTCCTCCTCCTCCTCCTCCTCCTTCATTGTGCGCGAAGTGTTTCCTTTTGTGTGGATTTATACGGGCCGAGGCTTCAATGATCCCCAGCAAAAAAAAAAAAAAAAGCAAAAAAAAAAAATTTGCATTTAAATAGCGACATCAGCCCATTCGCGTGCCACACACCGGCGGCTTTCCCAGATGTCAAAGGCGAAGTCAGTGAGATGGCCAGTGCCCAGCTGTCCTCCTCCTTCTCCTCCTCCTCCTCCTTCGTTTCCTGTTTCTTCCTCTTCTTCTTCTCCATCTTTTTTCTCGTGCATGCCATACCCCCCCACGTAAAAACACGCGGGGTCCTCCCCTATCTGCCCACCTCCCTCCACCCCCCCAAATCCAGTCCATCCAGTCCAGTTCAGATGAACCTCAGGTCTGGACTCTGGAGAAGAGCTCCAGCCTGAGAACTCCTCAAAGTAGAGGAGGAGGAGAAGGAGAAAGAGTGATGGGAAGAACCATAATCCTCTTCTAGTGAGACTCTGAATCCGAGAGCATCCTAATATAGATAGATAGATAGATAGATAGATAGATAGATAGATAGATAGATAGATAGATAGATAGATAGATAGATAGATAGATAGATAGATAGATAGATAGATAGATAGAAATGCAGGCCGGTCAAGTTTGAGCTCAGGTTGATCTGAGGATGAATGGGTTGGCTCCGTGACCCCGCGTGAACGCGCATCCATCAGCGCCACGCGCGCAGCCAACTAGCACAACTAGACTTAAAAAACGAGTGCTCATCCGGTGATGAATTTACCCAAACGTCCAAGCGAGACCACAAACAATGCACGCGCGCGCGCGCGTTAAAAGGAGTGGAGTTGCGCGCGCGGGCGCTAAACTATATTGATGTTCGCATTTTCTTTTGTTTTGAGCCTATATTAAGCGTGCTCGCGCGAATGTGGGACGGATAAAGATCAGAAGGCGCACTGACTAAATCAATCAACCGCGGCGCGCGCGTTTTTTTTTAAACTGTTGCGTTTAGACTAATGGCGCATGTAACAAAAGAGCAGAGTAGTAAAGAAATGCACAGAGCTGCATCATGAGGGTATTTGTATCTGGTGCTGTCATCATTCAAACTCTGTTATTATTATTACCGTGGAAGGAAAACAATGTGTCATTGTGTTGTTTATATATATATATAGCATATAAACCCTATATTCATATATTCATAAGTGTGTGTATGTGTGTGTTCAATTTGAGTTATTGAGAAATATATTTTGCATGTATTAAAAATATAGGATAAAGCTGTGTGTTTTGATTGGTGGTGAAAACATAAGTTACACAAACAAAAACTCGACTCATAAGAATGTCTGCAAAATTCAAAACCAAAAACGTAATAATTTTTTTGTATATGTTATCAATATGGTAAAACAGAATAAGCAGCGTTTGCAGTATGAATAGTATAAATGAATAGGGGGCCAAGAAAGCACAGGGGCAGGTCTAGCATGGTTCTTTAGCCACCACCCCCCAAACTCTCCAACCCCTTTCTGAAATTTGTTAAAGAGCGCCTCCTATCGTCCCACTCGTGGATGGTAGCCTGAGCCTACTCAGCATTGCTCATACAGCTCATCGACTCTGCACGACTTAACTTGAGCTGTTGTGTTTTGTTTTCCTGTTGACTCCAGTGGTTTTCCTTCCGTTTACACCCACACTGTACATCACAGTAGCGCTAAACGTTTGGCGGAATTTATCCTACATTAAATACGCGTTTTTTTCCAAACGCAAATAAACGCTGAAGAAATAATAAAACGACCCAGTATAAAGTTTAGGGAAATAAGATGTAACGTAAGCCCAACAGATCAACAACTCAATCCGCTTAAAGCCCGCAGCGCAAACAGAGCAAATTACAGCCAATGAAAGACATGAATGGATGGAGTAGCCTATGGCGCAGAGACACGGATCAAATATCACATGTTAGATCGAGCAGAATAATAAACGCCGCGTGGAGCCGAAAAGGAAACCCTCAGAAATATCAAACCAGCTTCTTAAACACTGTATTTACTGCCCTCGCGAACAGCAGGAGCTGAGGGCACCTTCAGTGAAAGCGGGAAAAAAAGAGAAACAGGTTTCGATTAGGTCATTTCAGATATTGTAATTGGCTTTAATTAAACATGCATCGTGCTAATTAACTCGGATTTCTCCCCTCCCTCAGCCACTGGGACTTTAGCATTGCCTGCTTTGATACACTCAGTCCAGATGTCCCAACACAATTCAGGAGGCGATAAGTTCAGCTGCACACTCGCTGGAAATAAGTTAGAGGTCTTTGGTAAGACAGAGCAACGTGAACAGATGTTGCTTTGAATGAGGAAACTACATCTGGAGGAGCGTTTCACAGTAAACTACAGCCTGATGGGAACTGACAGAGCAATGGTAGCACAGCAGATATAAAGCGCAGGAGCCACACGCAGGACACGCAAGAGCCAGAGATGTTGTACAGTCAGTCATAATGAGGTTTATAGGTGTATTGTTATTATTATTATTATTATTATTATTATTATTATTATTATTATTATTATTAAATGTGGAAATGATGGTGATTTTGACACTGTTATTATGTTTTATGTTTTTATTATTATTTTTGTTATTATACTAATACCAATACTTTTACTAATAATGACTAATATCGTCATCGACATCATCATCTTCAATATCATCATCATCATCTTCAATATCATCATCATCATCGTTGCTGTTGTTGGTTTTAATGTTGACGTTTTTTTCAATCAAATAATTAAAAATATAATTATTATTACTGCTATTAATAAAGTGTCTTCCTGTTTTAATACTGCACTTGCTAACACTAACAATAATAATAGTGTAATCACTCATCATCATCATCATCATCATCATCGCCACGGTCATTTTTATTATTATTTTATTACGTTATTATTTATTTGACGGTTACAGTAAATATTAAACATGTTAATAATACATCTATTACATTGTTATTACTGATTTATTACTACTAGTAGTTACAGTATTTCTTTTATTTTGTCTTCTACTTCTTCTTATTGTTGTTGTGTATGTGTTGCGTTTGTTGATTGTGATGGTGACAATATTGTAATTAATGGAGTCATTAAAACTATTATTAATATTCTTATTATTAGCAATAATAACGCTTGTTCCTGCTTTAATGCTAATAACTATCATTAACAACATTAAGCTTTGGTGACCTTATTGTTATTAATGCAGTTATTAAATTGTCATTACTCCTCTATTAATACTACTAGTTGTAATAATAATAATAATAATAATAATAATAATAATAATAATAATAATAATTTTATAGAATATCGCTGTTGTCTTTATTATTATAGTCTGTTAAAATGACAGCCTCGTGCAGTCCGCGTGCTGTAGGAGAGCAGGAGAAGTGTGCAGTGTGATGTGGAGTGAAAGTAGGGGAACATGTGAGGATGGTGAGTTATATGTGAAGGGCCTCTGCTGCCGTGTAATTAGCATTTTCATTCTGCTCCTCAAATGAAGAGAGGAGCCGGGGCGGTTGGGGGGCCTGCGGGCCAGCCCGGGGCTACAGCAGACAGAGAAAGAGAAGGAGGGAAAAAAAAGACATGAATAAAGAAACCGAGACCCATTCGAGACAATTAACATGTAAAATATCCGGTGGAAATGGGGAGTGAACGGAGAGCGCGCGGGTCATCTCCAGCTCGCTCGCTCCCAGATACGCGGGCTAAAGTCCCGGATTAACAAGTCCCTCTTTCTTTAGCAGGCCCAGTAATTAAAGGACGGAGCCTGCGCGCGCCCGACTCTCTCACACACACGTACGCATCACGCATACACAGCCACCTCCGCGTCTGATAAGTTGGGTCCCCGTCACGTCCTTGATGAGACGCCGCCTGACCCACTTTCCTCTCGGCCCCTCTGTTCACTAATCACAAACCATCGTGACCAACAGGAAGAGCCGCTGGTGAGCGTGTGCGCGAGCCCTTTGTACAGGATCAGTCTCGTGGTCTTTAGGTGAGCGGTGTTGGGGTCTTGTGCGGTGGCAGTGCCCCACCTACAGGCTGAAAGGGGAAGAGCTCCGTCACGTACGAACAGACTACAGTGGAGAAATCAGCATTACTCCGGATGTTTATTTCTAACGCTGAGATCTTTACTGTACTGCAGCTGTAAGCAAGAAGCTACGGCTCAAAACCAACACGAGGGGAACAGCAGGAACAAGTAGAGAGTGATGAAAATAATAATATGGATACATGATGTAATGTGCCATGAACAAATTCAATTTTGCATGCTCAGTGTTTTAAAACTGGCAACCCTCAAAATCTCTGATTGGTGTCAAAGGTTGTTTGAAGTTTGCCATGTTAATGTTTCCCATAGGTCTAAAAAGATAAATAGGTTCTATACCAAAATCCATTTTTTATTAATATACTGTTATGGTCTATTATTAACAGTGTTGATATATTGGATATGTAAGTTTTGCAGTTTGCAAGTCGTACTTGATTTAATAGCATCTAATAACGTTTAGCTGGTGTACTGTTTTTAGATGTCTAGTTATAGTTATAGTTATAGTTATTGTTATAGTTATAATTATAGTTTAGCTATAGTTATAGCTATAGTTATAGTTATAGTTATAGTTATAGTTATAGTTATAGTTATAGTTATAATTATAGTTTAGTTATAGTTATAGCTATAGTTATAGTTATAGTTATAATTATAGTTATAGTTATAGTTATAGTTATAGTTATAATTATAATTATAGTTATAGTTATAGCTATAGTTATAGTTATAGTTATAGCTGTAGTTATAGTTATAGTTATAGTTATAGTTAAAGTTATAGCTATAGTTATAGTTGTAGTTGTTGTTATAGCTATAGTTATAGTTAAAGTTATAGCTATAGTTATAGTTAAAGTTATAGCTATAGTTATAGTTATAGTTATAGTTAAAGTTATAGCTATAGTTATAGTTAAAGTTATAGCTATAGTTATAGTTATAGCTATAGTTATAGTTATAGTTATAGTTATAGTTATAGTTATAGTTATAGTTATAGTTATAGTTATAGTTATAGTTATAGTTATAGTTATAGTTATAGTTATAATTATAGTTATATTTATAGTTATAGTTATAGTATATGGTTCCATAGCTTTTATAGCACACGTCTACTGAGACCTATGTATGTACAGAATATCCATATATATTTAAATACAGATATTCATATACAGTACCTCCATAGCACATATCCTGGCTCTGTACCCTTATTACTCTTATTCCTTAGTCTGTCTGTCATATCATATTCTACTGACTGTAGAGTAAAGCCGTCTGTGTTATCGCTACATGTCATATATGCGTGTCTCTCCAAGTATAATAAAAGATTCTGATTCTGATTATTAGATCAATCAGAAGCAACCAAGCATTCATGTGCAGTGCGATTACAACTATAACCAACTGGTTGGCTGGCACACTGTGGTAAACCAGTGGCTTCAGTTTAAATAAGGCAATCGCAATTTTTTTTTGGAGAAAAAAAAGAAAAACAATTTAATAAAAGTCCTCAGCCCTGTTTACAGCAGTTACTGACTAAGTTCATGATATATTGGTCCTCCTATGCAAATATTTTAGGGCTGATCTACAAGCTGACATCATACTAATAAATAAAAACATGTATTTACATTTATCTTGATTTTCTACTATTATTTCTACTATTATATTACTATCTACTATTGGAAAACAGAAGGTTCATTATACATTGACCTATAGGAATGCCAAGAAACCACTTGAAACGAAACCCCCTTCACCTTGACTTACTTTTAAAGTTAAGAATTTTTTTTCCTGTGCTCATGTGGTGATGTTTTTTATTTGGTTATGTTTTGTATATTTACCTACTTTGACCATTTTCACAATTTGCATGTAATGCCACATTCAGATTTGTTACAGTGAACCTCTATGGTGAATCTACATCATAAAATTCAGTTGCTGAGATTCAGGAGATGTGTGTTCAGGAATGAGGATCCGGGCTTCCTCGGAGACATACCAGCAATCACTGCACAAATGAGTTTCCCATTGATCCCGAGGGCTATATTTCTGTAAAGATGTTATAATATTGACGTTAAAATTATTATCTGAATACTCTCACTACGTTTGGTAAATATTTCCATATTCACTACCGCACAAAGTTAAATTTAAAAGAGGTAAGACTTCCCCTGAATTCTCTTTCCACAATGTTCCACAAATGCATTTACAAGATATGACGTATGGCATGCTTGACAGCTTATAATGCCAGGCACGAGTGAGTTTAATTATAAATAATAATAAAAAACCATAAAGATAATCATTTATGGTTAGAATGTCATCATATAAAGTAAACGTGTTATGCAGTAGGTTCCGAGTAACATCCAGTTCCATCACAACACAAGCTCAAATTTTGTAATACAAAAAAAATGCTGTTATGAAAAAACAACTTTAAACTTTCTCTGAATTCAATAAAGTTTTTGTTGTTGTTGTTTAGATGGCAACTATGGAGATATAATGCTTTATGGACTCTAACGTTTCTGTTGCTTAATAGAGTGTTATGCATGTAATAATAAATACTTGAAACCAAGTTTATGTCTTGGGTTATAAGGTGTTATGTATGTCATATAACTGCTCATGAATGCATTATGCATACCAAACTAGCAAACAGAAAGATGTTTGTTTACAGTTTGTTTACAGTATGCATACGAGAATACCAAATTTGTCACACATGCTGATGTCATAATACAACCTTAACTGTGTATGAATAGAAGCAGGTTAGTGTAGGACGGCACACAGTAGAAGGGTAAAGGAGGATATCAGCTGGTCCCATGTTTAGGCTGCTGTTGTTTAGGCTGTATTCTGTATTAAAATCAGCATCAACACACAACTACACCATATCCATCATCATATGGGACATTTTCTCCCAGTCCCTGGAAAAACGATTGCCTGGGAGTGGCTTGGTTTGAGTACAGCTGCAGGGTGTCCTATATAGTCCATCAAATCATTATCGAGTTTGATATACTTTACCATCTTGGCCATCTAGGCCAGTTTAAACAAAGCAGCGTAATAGAGTTTTAATGTCTCACTTTTTTGACATTTCATGTTTGTTGATACATTTCTATTTAACCCATAAGAGCCCATAGTGACGTGTGTGTCACAAGCCCTTTAGAAGTCTGTAAAGTTCTTTATACAGCTTCATTCTTCACCTAAACACACAGAGTCCCTAAGTGACCTATACCCAATATCCTGGATCCAGTCACATGACAGTTGGTGAACATATGACCTCATTTAGAAAATGGCGATGTGCTTGGTTAGTGCAGTTAGAGACAAAACCAGCTCATCTTACAGTCTTGTCTCAATGGTTTCAACCCATTTAAGATCTCTAATGTTCATATACCCATATTCTATATCACATATACCCATATTCTATATTTCATATACCCATATTCTATATTACACATACCCATATTCTATATCACATATACCCATATTCTATATCACATATACCCATATTCTATATTACACATACCCATATTCTATATTACACATACCCATATTCTATATCACATATACCCATATTCTATATTACACATACCCATATTCTATATTACACATACCCATATTCTATATAACATATACCCATATTCTATATCACATATACCCATATTCTATATTACACATACCCATATTCTATATTACACATACCCATATTCTATATCACATATACCCATATTCTATATTACACATACCCATATTCTATATTACACATACCCATATTCTATATCACATATACCCGTATTCTATATTACATATACCCATATTCTACATTACACATAACCATATTCTATATTACATATACCCATATTCTATATTACATATACCCATAATCTATATCACATATACCCATATTCTATATTACACATACCCATATTCTATATTACATATACCCATAATCTATATCACATATACCCATATTCTATATAACATATGCCCATATTCTATATTACACATAGCCATATTCTATATTACATATACCCATATTCTATATTACACATACCCATATTCTATATTACACATAGCCATATTCTATATTACATATACCCATACTCTATATTACATATACCCATGTTCTATATTACATATATCTATTCTGATGCCATTTCTAGAACACCATGATGGAATACCAGTTATGAAATTGTTGTTGTTGTGACATATGCTACCAGTATTATGACTCTATATTACATACAGAAGACGCCATGTGACCTCTTTGTCACAATAACACTGATCTTTTATGATCTTATAACTGACCCTGCATTATTTTCTCTTAAGGGGAAACAGGTCTGGGCTCTTATGGGTTAATAGTGGTTTAATATGAAACGCTCCATTCTACCAAAACACATGAGTGTTTTCCCAGCGCTGGTGCGTCAGATAGTAAATAAAATGTCTGAGTTTGTGTTGTAGACATTGTGGTGCCTGGCCTCTGTCCTTACCAAAAATTCACCACAACTCTAAAACTTGTTCGCTGTGCATGAAAACACATTTGGACTGTGTGTCCTGATCCACAGCAGCCGCTTCCAGTTACGGTCAGTCAGTGTTGTGCATTTTGCCCATGGGCCACAGCTATTTCGCCAGTTGAGTGCGATGATGCTTGGCCATCACAGACGATGGCAGCAGACATCTGTTAGCCAACAGATGTGCCACTAGCCAGTTATCTAATGCAGGCTCGCTAACTTGGCAAGCCAAGACCAAAGTATTTGAGGCAGTAATGAAATCTCAGCCTCATTACGTGGGATAGCCATAGATAACTAGACTGGGAAGAACCGTCACTGTGAAAAATCATTTTACCCTGCATTGTGTTGTAGGACGTGATACATTCACTCACAGTGGTGGTATTTGTGATTAAAATATGTATTAAAAATTCACTTTATTTCTATTATAATGTCTTTATTCAGCCCAGATAAGTCTGTCCTACGTCTGTAGCATTGTGGAGGGGGTTGATATAGACCACCAGCTTTCTTCACAAACCACCTCTGATTGGCTGTACATGACTGAACATCTAATATAACAGTAAACCAAACATGACAATAGCCTGTTATGAGGTGCTATAACAAGGTTTTAGTAAATATACAGTACAAGTGTCTAGACCAATCACAGCACCTTCTTAACACCCATAAAAAACAACTTTAATATGCACTCTGAATTTGAGTATTTATTGTTTTGATAATTAATATCTGAGCATGTAATTATAACTATTTAAGACCAATTTTGCAAGCTTGTGTCTGGTACTGTAAGGTGGTATGTACGTCATGTAACTGCTCATGAATGCATTATGAATAGAGGATTCTTAGGAAGTGTAAGCAACCTAGCAAGTAAAAAGATTTCGCAGTAAGATGCTAATTATCACATTCCTACACTGATGTGAATATTAAATGTAATATATAACCCATATTGTGATAATAACGATTCAGCAAATTTGCATCTGCACCTCCTCATCTTTTACAGAATGCAATCAATCAGCTACAACATATTGGGTATGTAAAGTTTACCTGCACTGAAGCTACAAGGCAAGCCAAGCTAATGTCAGTCTATGTCACCCAAAATCTTGATTAGCCTCACAGCTACTAGCCTGACTTGGTGGATTGACCACATCTGGGCTAAGATTTTTTTTTTTTTTTCCAAGATATGAACAGCAATCCAGAGTAGTTTGGTGTGTGACGCTCAATTTAATCAAAATGTACTGAGTAGTTTTTCAGGACTAGTAGTTCTGGATGATTAATAAAATGACTGATCAGAATGAGAATCAGAACTGTTTAGAGTATGGCTACAGGGTATTATTTATAGTCCATTAATTGATTAATTTAAAATACTTACATTTTAAAATACCACCTTTTAAAATACCACCTTAGCCAGAGTAGGTAGTGAGTATGTTACCATCACTGGTGGTTTGGATAGTAAATATTATATGTGCTGTATTTGTGTTGTAGACCCGGTGACCCCTGGTTCCAATCACCGCCACTGTAAAGAAATTCCAAATCAATATATTTCACTACAGTGCAGCATTTTACATTAAACTACTCTTAATAACTTATCCCACCAAATTATGTCAAAATTTGGAAAAAAAAGTCTGAAATTCCACTGTAAAAATATTTTCACACTTGATTTTTTTTTAATGACTCTATAGCCTCAAACTCAGGTGTAGCTGCAGCCGAACAGAACCTATTGCGCCTGTTGTTTTATATATGACGCTCTCTTTTCTTCCTCCCACAGAATCCCGTAATGCTTCCAGTGATGACGAAAAAAGTCAGCATCTGAAACAGAAATGATGATGGAGAGAGAGAGGTTGAAAACGGGAGAAACGACAATAATGAACCCAGTCTATTAGTGGCCGTCCTGCTGCGTCTAAATTAAATTCCCCAGCTGCACTATTGGGAGTGTTTGGGAAGGCGGAGGAGGGGGGGTGTTGGGGTCAAAGTTCACTCATCCCTCTACTGTGATATTACACCGTATAGTTCATATCCCCCTGGCTCCGACACGAGGGCAGAAGCATCGAAATCACTTAGAGACCAGCAATACACCACCCTTACATCAGGTCAGCATGTAATGATGTGCATTACTGGGGTATAAGTGGTTAATTAAATAACCCTAATTTATATATGCAACCTTCGGTAATTGGAGCGCACAATTATTGTTTGCCGAATACTGCAGCTACGGTTTCGCACCCAAAAGGCATTTATTTATTTATTTATTTATTTATTTATTTATTTATTTATTTCCGCAGGTGAATTACAGTGCGCTTTTAAAACCTATCAGAAGGAACAGGAGTATATGGGTTGTTGAATGGGCTGCTGTTGCTGCACTTGCTGCCTGGAAAAGTGCCTGCTGGTCCGCCAGGTCCCTTAGCTGTAGTAAAGGAGAGGTTTTCTGATGGAGGTGAGGGTTACACCATGCTCGTGCTCTCATAGGGGGATTACCCTGTGTTCAGACCACTGAGGACTCCGGCAGAATGACAGCAAAAGTGCATTAAAGGATGCGCAGCATGTGAACATCGAGTTATGGCTTAGTTTCTTGCAGCTTCCTGGTTATTATTAAGCTTTGAAAAACATTTAAAGACTTCAGACGGTTAATCTACTGCTATTTCTGTCTGTAGAGTAACTGTCATATATCATGGCATACATTTTAATAGTAAGCCACCTCACAGAAAAGACTACCAACTCACTCACTCACTCACTCACGTTCAGCAGGCTAAATCCTCCACAAGGGGGCAGCATTAGCAGTCAAAAAGCCTTTTCTCATCCATACGCAGGTAAAAGTTTGACTGAAATTTAAGAAAACTGATTTTTTTTTCAGGCTCTGTTTACTGTCTCATATTGTTCTTATAGGCGAAACTGGAAACACCACATGTGGCTTAGGTATTTGCATTTCCAGTGATGAAATATTATTCAGCAAATAAATTTCCATCATAAATGATCCTTTTTGTTTTTCTCTCATGAAATATGGTTCAGCCCAAGGCAGTTTACACACCTTTATGTGAAGGTGTAACCATCAAGTCAAATATGCAAATATGAGGGAAAACTAGAAAATGACATTGTGCGTCCTTATTAAATGTTAATTTAAAACACGATAGCATTTGAAAATATAACTAATAGAACAATTTTTTGAATAAGTTCTGTTGTATTCTATCATATTGTTTTCTATTTTATTCGATTACATTCCATTTTATTATATTCTACTCTAATCTATTCTGTTAACAAAACCTCTTTAAACTTAATATACATGATTCTAAAGCTGATTCTCTATAAAAACACAAATACACTGCAAACATCATATACTGGCCATTAAGATGATCTTATATCTAGTCAATATTTCTTTTTATTCTCATAATTGACTTTATTTACAGGCATTTTTCTGTTTTCTCACTATATTGGCAGATAAATTGACTTGTTTCAAACAAATGTCTGTCTAAATTCTGCCAGTATAGTGTGAAAATGTGGCTTATTAAAATATCCTAAAACAAGTAGAATAAAACAATCTTAAAATGTGATGTTTTTAAATATATCAGGTTGATCTTAAATCATAAGATAATTTTACTTAACACCTCTTTGAAAACAGATTATACATAAGTAAAGCTGATTCTCCAAGAAAACTACTATTATTACACTGAGCTTAAATACGAAGATGTTTTGCACTAGAGAACCCTACCCTGCAAAATGTCTATTTAATTAAATTTAATTAAATTCAGTTTTATTCTATTCAGCTTCATTCAGCTCCATTTCATTTACAGAACCTATTTAAATTGATTATACATGACTCTAAAGCTAAATTATTGAACTGAGCTTAAATAACAAAGATGATTTGTACTGGAGAACTCTATGCTATAATAATTCTATTCTATTCTGTTCTGTTCTGTTCTGTTCTATTTTGTTATGTTCTGTTCTATTCTGTTCTGTTCTGTTCTGTTCTGTTCTGTTCTGTTCTATTCTATTCTATTACGTTCTATTCTTTTTTGTTCTGTCCTATTCTATTCTGTTCTGTTCTATTCTAATGTATTCTATTCTGTTCTGTTCTATTCTGTTCTGTTCTGTTCTGTTCTGTTCTATTCTGTTTTGTTCTGTTCTGTTCTGTTCTGTTCTGTTCTGTTCTATTCTATTATGTTCTATTCTTTTTTGTTCTGTTCTATTCTATTCTATTTTATTCTATTCTGTTCTATTCTAATGTATTCTATTCTGTTCTGTTCTGTTCTGTTTTATTATGTTCTATTCTTTTTTGTTCTATTCTATTCTATTCTATTCTATTCTATTCTATTCTATTCTAATGTATTCTAATGTATTCTATTCTAATGTATTCTATTCTGTTCTGTTCTGTTCTGTTCTGTTCTGTTCTGTTCTGTTCTATTCTATTAACCTCCTGAGACCCCAGCGTTCTCATATGAGGACATTACATATCTGCTTCTCTTCACCATGATACTTTTTAAAACGTTGACCCTTTGACCTCATATGAGGACATTGCTTTTTGTCAAAACAACTTCCTGTACAAAGACTATGTCCATTTTTATACTGTTCGGTCCTACTAATCACAAACAACCAAGAAATTAAAATTCCGGGTCTCAGGAGGTTAACAGAATCTCCCTAAACTGATTACACATGACTCTAAATCTAACTCTCCAAGAAAACTACAATCATTACCCTGAGCCTAAAGACCGAAGACGCTTGGTACCAGAGAAGCCTAAAAGAAAGGAGAGAATCTTATCCCACATGTGCAGGTGTTTGTGCAGCATTGCGAGACGCACTCCTTGCATGCTACCTGAGCATCTTCCCGCTAAGAAACTATCAGTCTGAGGCGGCAAAAGCCTCCACTTGAGTATTTGAAGAATGGAAAACTAATTCTGATGTGTGAATCCTACATTATTAACACGGAGAGAGAAGAAGAGAGTTTCCTGTGAAAAAAAAAGCCAAGCAAAAGCTAAAAATAATCACTGCCAGCTTTGCACAGCGGCGTGGCGAGTGGCTGGGGACCGTTGAGGTGGCAAAGCAGCAAGGAAGAGGGGAAGGGGAAAAAAAAGGCTGGGAGAATGTTTAAATTAAACAGTGAAATTCAACATCTGCGTTCCAAAGCCTTTACCCCCAATTTCACATCTATTGTTGTCTTGGGCTATGTGTGTGTGTGTTTGCGAGCATGTGTTATCTGAGAGATTTTAGGCACTCATTCGCACTAATCTCCATTTACTCTGATTTCAGCGTCTCAGAGATGAACTGTGGCATGAGCGGCGGTGCCGAAAGCATCACCCGTGCGCAGAGCTGTCCCACTTTCGTACTCGGAGGGAGGTAGTGTGTTGGAAAAGGAGGGAAAAAAGAAAGAAAGGGAAAAAAAAAAAAGCATATGGACCGCATATTCATTAGCGCGCTGCTGATAAATAGATTAATTGGCTAGATTAGGCAACCAAAGCTTTGATCACAGGGACCGAGCCAAGAATGTGTTTGTTGTTTATTGTGATTTTGTTCATTCGGAGGGAAAACACGGTGCTGAAGAACCTTGCTGCGCAGGCGTTTTAGGGGGTTTAGTGTTAAGAGGAGACAATAAACACATAAACAACCGAACGGCAATGAAGGCTAATGAGTATGTGTGGGCATGTACACATGTAAATAAACGTAAAAAAAAAAAAAAGACAATGAGTCGTAATGAGCGCTGTTAAATTAGTCTACTGATGTTGACTAGACCCTCTCAATGACTGCTCCACACACAATGCCGTTTCACCGGGTTTCATCATCAGTGCAGGTCTGTCACAATGGCCACTCCATTAGGGTGTAGTTAAAAAAAAGGGAGATTGCATTGCTGCACCTGACAGGTCAGTTTTTGTTACCGCTACACCAGTGCTTTCAGCTGACAACAAAGCGGCTGCTCTTATGAACAATATGCACATGCACTGCCCTCTTAGATACCTGGAGTCTTTGGACGGTAATGCTGGAGCTCCTCATTGGGGCACTAATCTGTTTTGGCTCTAATCTGTGTTCTCCTTGAGAGTCTACAGCTGGTTCCAGATGACTATAGGACAGTCTGTCTTTTTCATAAACATGCTGCACCTATTAGTAATGTTTCATTTAACGGGAATGGCATCATGCAGTGGACTATTACCCCAAAGAGCCAGCCCATGAGGTGCAAATGTAAATGTGGGATACATCTGCAAATCTTCTGCCAATCTGCCATTTATTGATATTAAAAATTGATAATAACTATATATATATAAATCAATATAAAATTAAAACATAAATTAGCAGAATTGTGTTCTCTGAAGAAGAGACTTCAATTTATTTATATTTGCTTAGAAGGTCATTTGACCAGGGGGGTCCAAACCTTTGCACACATCTGTATTAATATATCCCGTATATAATCAACTTTACTTTTAATGTTATCCAATGGAACCAGACTTCTTTCTGGGCCATTTGTTTTGGTCTGTTCATCCCGAAATGTACACACCATGTAAAACAAACCGGAGGCTCACAGGTTCAAAGTAGCTCAGAATCTGGAAAACGACAAAAATGGAGGTGTAAGACATAGGGTAGGTCCGACAGCACCCTCCATACCACTTTACTTGAGTTATGGACTTCCAATGTACCAATGTTCCAAGGTTCCAAGACCAATTGAACTTGGGACTTGTCTCAAGGACTTGTCCAGGTTCCTTCTGTTATTCCCTTTCATATCTGTCCCTGCCTTTTGTTGTGCAGCTTTGGGGAAGAACTGCACACCAGATCTTGTACTTGTACAGGGACAATAAAGATAAAGTTACAGTAGAAAGTTAAAAGTTAAGATAAAGTTCATATTCGCTGCTCTCGGAACAGAAGCTTGTAAGTTCAGAGGGAAAAAAATTCAATAGAAGTCAATGTAACCAGACATTTGCACCAGTAACCATTAGGGCCATTTCGTTTGGTCCATTCATTATGAATTCTACAATTAACATGAAGAATATCTGAAAAATCTATATTAGCCTATAGAGATATTCTCTATGAAGGAGCTCTAGACAGCTTTAGAATAGGTGCAAATAAATGCAAATATAGTCAAACATAAGACGTTTTGTTGGTTTTCTTTAGAACCTCATTCACCAATATCTCTTTTAAATTTGTTCTCTTGAGATGATCCTAAAACAGAAGTCTGCCTCAGAATCTTCCCAGCTTTGTGCATAAAACACATTCCTAATACAAAAAAATAAGAAAAGAAAACATAAGAATATTAGAATTTTGGTAGAAATTGTTATTAAATGGTTTTAAATAAGAGAGTTCTTCTAATAAACAGTTGGTGAATAAGACCCAATGTTAACGACATATTAGAAGAACACAGTTTGAAGAATACCAGTTTGGTTCCTGACGTCTTGGCGCCCAACACCACATGGATTTATTCAATTCTGATTTTAATTTAATGAATAGTTGATTATTGAATTGTACTTTTTAATAATGTTTTTTTGGGGTGGCTTGTTAAAGGGTTAGGATAACATACATCAAACCAGTGGCATCAAAATATAACTGGCTTATGCTAGTTGGTTTTTTTTTGCACACGTTTAAAAGTTTTGCACAGCACTGTGAACTGCCACCTTGCATTGTAAAACAGTCACCTTGCCTGTTTAAGGTGGTAGTAACGTTAAGCTCTTTCAGACTGCATTGCACAAGGATGATGGGGCTCTTAGGTAGATTGAGAAGAGGTGCTACAGTGCAGGGAATGTCTCATTCCATGTGTGGAAAACGTCTCCAGAGCAGATGTTAATGATTGGCTAAAAGGAGTGACTGAGCATGTGGGCGTGGCCAAAGACCATAGTGTGAAGGAAGTAGCTGAATCTGCAGGTGTATGGAAGCGTACGGTCATACGGGTCTACCAGCAGTGGATAAAATCCCAGTCTACAGGAAACTCTCTTCAGAATTGTGCCAGGGAAGGCATCCACCAAATCTGGACCACCTGACCAATTCTTTGATGCTAGAGCATCTGAACACTGATGGAGCCTATCATCCAGAAACATGTGCAGTCCATGCCCAATCCAATCACAGCTGATATTGGTGCTCGTGGAGGTACTACACCCTATTAGGTACGCTTGTGTCACAGGGGACTCATTTTTTGTTTGGTGAGCTCATATACTGTAGGAGTACTTCAGCGTATGCTATTCATTATCTGATTAGGTTTAGTCATGCCCATGGGCAGAACCTCCAACTGTCTACACCTGCCTAAGCCTCCTGGTTTTGCAGCATGCACACTTAAAATAAAAAAATAAACCAACTAATAAATAAATAAGACCTCACAATCACAGAACCCATGCACTTATTTTAGGCCTAGCTGTCTGGGTCAGTCCATTTCCTCAGGCTTTTCCTTTGGCTTGTTTATCTTTCCTCCAATTTCCACAAAGCTAATTACGAGCACCATCATCATCTGTAACTCGGATGCTCCTATGGACCCAACTGGTCAGTTCCAGCTGTGCAGGGTGAGTGGAATGAAATGGAAGACCCCTGTATGAATTGACAGGAGTGCGGAGTTTCCTCAGCAGCTGAAGAGGACGTGTCTTAATTCTCTTTGCCCTTAGCTGTCTCCCAGGGGAGGCCCTCTTTAACTGGGGTTTGATTTAACCTTTAAAAGCAAGGTGTGCGCCGTCCTTCTTGGTAAACACATCCAAACACCTTTACGATGGGGAAAAAAAAAAGGCCTGCCAGATACAAACAAGTTGTGAGGCCACGCGTGAACGCAGCCAGCATTATTAATTCATAATATGCTTACTGTTCTTTAAGGAGAGGGGCGGGGGGGCCGTGAACAGGAGATGAAACGCACGTGCAAGAGCTTTCTTCAAACCCGGCTGCTCTTCTGACACACAACCTGGCGTTAAACAGTTTCAGGAGAGGGCCTTTTGTGTGTGTGCATGTGTGTATGTGTGTGTGTGTGTGCGCGCCCTAACACTTTCAACAGCGCAGCCATTAGCGCAGGCCTGCTGCTGACTGACAGGTCGACACGGCAGTCCTCCTTTCATGGCTTCATGTATGTTGCGCAGGTCTGTGGGGATTGCTTTGAGCGTCAGGAGAGCTCCGAGCACTGTCAAGGCTCAGGGAGAGAGCCAGAGAGGTGATCCAGCTAAGTAAATAACCTTAAAATACACCGGCGTCAGTCCTCCTGCCATTGTTTTTCCAGGGAGGAATAAGACAAAATAAAATGAAAAGGTCTCGCCCAAGTCTCGGCGTGCTCCCGGGAGAACGGAAATGATATTGTAAAGAGGTGGTGTTAGACAATAAACACTTTTTTACATGATTTGATGTCTGTTTCACTCTAAAACGCAGCAAATGAAAGGAAGTTAGAGGTTTGGAGGGCCTGCCAGACTGACTGAGATGCATTCAAATGCAAATACGTTGAAACATGCTCAAAAACATCAATTTAGCATCTGTCGAAGTGTATTCAGGGAAGCTCACCTGGTCACAAATGAGCACTGTGAAATGGGAATTTAATGCTAAGTCATTTGTGGTTTCCTTATGACCAAAATATAGCAACACATATACTGCCTGAAGTATCAAAAGAGAAGGACTTCATAGCTTAATATAATAGCCCATGTTTCAGATGGATAGATAGATGGATACTTTATTGGATACTTTATAGATCCCAGAGGGAAATTTAAGGCATCCAGTAGCAGATATACAAACTACACAGAAGTAACAAGAGAAGCTGGGGGATCCACTATTTACACTTCCAAAGTTCAGTCTCAGAAGTTGGTTTAGCATTTTCTTGGTTGGTTTAGCATTTTCTCACCATTCCGAAAAACCTAACACTCTCCGTGATGTCAAGGCCTGGACTCTGGGGCGGTCAGTCCATTGTTCTGAGAACACTAGCAGATGCACAGACTCTTGATGTGTGCCCCACATCTAATGCCAGAATTAGACTACATAAATTCAGTCCCAAAAATCCCAGCTATGAAATTCCATGACTAAACATGCCAGGAACGAGGGAGGGGATGTGTAATCGAACGCCCCAAGACACTTCAACTGGAAAGAGTCTAGCATGTAGGAATTTTTTGGATTTTCATGCATAGTTTTACGAATCCAGCTTCATGTTTCTTAATGTTGACCAGTAGGGGGACAATGTGTTCGTTGATTGACTGAGCTGTTGACCAAATATATGACCATAAAATTGCCTTCTTATATATATATGACATCAGTGGCCAGATTTGGTGACTGGCTTTCAATGAGAATTCCCGGTTGACTGGGATTTTAGCCACCGGTAGACCCGTATGACTGGTACACTCCCATACACCTGCAGATTCAGCTACTTCCTTCACACTATGGTCTTTGGGTCTTTGATCCCTCCTTTTAGCCAATCATTAACATCTGCTTTGAAGCGATTTTCCCCACATGGAACGAGACATTCCCTGCACTGTAGCACATCCTCTCAATTTGTGAATCACATCACTCACTCTCTGCTTATAGACCCGTCATACTTGTATAATGCCATCTGCAGGCGCCTGACATTACTGCCACTTTAAACACATATGGTGACTTAAAGTTAAAATAAAATTATACATATATATATATATATATATATATTATAATTTTAAGTATATATGTAGCGGTAGTATACATAAAGTATACATATATAGTATACATATACATATATATATCTACTTTAAATTAAGAAAACCCTTCTTGAAGCAAGTTTTTCTTTTTTAAGGAAATGTGCATTGTTTTATGTTATTTACACTTCAGAAAAAATAAAAAATTTTCTTAATACACATTTTAAAAAAATATCGTGAAAAAATTGAATCGTGACCTAAGTATCAGAATCAGAATCAGAATCAATCATGAATCGAATCGTGAGAAGAGTGTATCGTTACACCCCTAATAAATATATATTATATAATTTTATTTTAACTATATATGTAGCGGTATAAATATATGTATATATATATATATATATATATATATATATATATACACATATATTTATACCGCATATATACTATATACACATATATTTATACCGCTACATATATAGTATATATATATATATATATATATATATATATATATATATATATATATACAGTATATAGTTTAAACCCTTTTCAAAGCAAGTGTGTGTGAACCTTTGCCTGTCGTTGTATATGGATATAAGTATACACAGCCATGTGCATGATCTCAAAGGCAGAGAATAAGTGAATAGGCTCAGTTCAGTAAGCTCAGTGTGCTCAGCTTTGTGTGCTTTCTCTTAGCAGCTGAAAAGTTCCCAGTGAAAGAGAGCGAAGGAAACACGCCAGAGTGACAAAATCAGTTTTGCCTCCTACGCTTCCTAAAGTCCGGCCTGCTTCTTTCATGCCTGTGTCCTTTGCCGTATCCCATATACTCTTACAGCGTTTCCACCTACTTTGTTTATGAGGCTTTGATCCACAATATTCCAGGCTAAGTTACACCCATGCACTGCAAGGTGAACCTATCGGCATTGTTCCCTATAGGAACCCAATACCCGTGGAGCCTTCCCTCGCTCTACTCAAAAAAAACTAGCCTCTTTAGTAACAGAATTCTCCAAAGATGCTGAACAAAAGGTCACGCACAAAGACACAATTTTATGCTCCTTTAATGAGTCAAATTTGCTCTCCCTTTCAGCGGCGGCTTCGTGTGCGCTTAAAGATACATTAGCAGATTTTGCAGTGTAATGGTGAGCTTGTGTTAATCCTCCCAAATGTGTGTAATCGATTGATTCCAGATAGTGTCACACGAGAGCGCTCGCTGTAATTGATGAAATTGCAATCTTTCCGTCTTGTTTTATGATCTACTCACATGAATGAGCAGCTATTGTAGGCGACTCTTTGCTGTAGGCCTTGCCTTCTGATTGTGGCCCCGGATAAAGGCTTATGGATGTGCATGCATTATGCCTGAGAGCCCACATAATGAAGAGAAGTCCAGCCGCGTGAATGTGGTTTAGTGGTATACGGTGCACTTTGGCCTGTTTTCGGAAACGTGGAGTGTTGATATTAATATGGGAATTTCTGGCTGTTCTTTAACAATCCGGCATCTTTGAGTTTTTAATAGTGAACGTTGAGTTAAAGTCACGACTTAACTGTTTCAGGTTCTGAAAAAAAAGGAAAATCAGCTACTACATTTACTAAAAATTATTTTTCTTAGGAGACTAGGACTTCTGCACAGTACTGGCTAACACCAACCATTTACATTAATGGCATTTAGCTGATGCTCTTATCCAGAGCGACAAGGTTAATCATACTACAGGTAGCCCAGTGTGGTGTTAGGTGTCTTGCCCAAGGACTCTTATTGGTGTAGCTCAGCATAGTCACCCAGACCGGGATGCGAACGCCAGTCTCCCACATGTGGTGGTGGCTCCCTGGCAGGTAGTGGTGTTATCTGCTGAGCTACACCAACCACCAACCAGTCATCTCACGTCCTGAATGTCCTCTACATGACGGCATAGAGCTGATATTGGAACAAGATGCACACCATATTTACCTGACGTAGCTCAAACACGGAGGAAATGATGCAATGGCATAACCACAATACAGCCATAATGAAATTGCTTGACGAGGTATCGAGATGAGTGACCCATGACTGCTGTTAAACAAAATTTTTCCTGAACAGATTTAAAACTGTAACAATGCAAAAGAGCTTTTTTAGGAGACCGCCATATTCAGAACACACTTTCGGAGCAACCTAGGCCTGATAGACCTTTTCAAAACTCAACATCACCCATCCTTTTTTATTATTTTTATTTCTAGAGGTCAATATGATATAATATTTTTAAAGAGATGTTTAAGATAAGGTCCTTGTGCACAAGAAAGGTGAAAGGAAAATAATCAGGAGTTTACAAAACTGGTGAAACTTGTTAAAGCCCTAGGGAACCTAAATCTGCGCTTTCTGTCTAATGAAGTTAATCTTCGTCCTCTGGGCCACAATAAGCATATAGCACAGTATGCCTTATGAATATCTTCCCAGTGTCTAATAAATATGGGCTGTGCTTGACCATATTGCTCTTCTCTCCATGTACACTAGGTGGTCAGAATCTTGGGTAGATAGATAGATAGACAGATAGATAGATAGATAGATAGATAGATAGATAGATAGATAGATAGATAGATAGATAGATAGATAGATAGATAGGAAGATAGATTAACCAGCATAACTGAAAGCCAGCAAACTAGACCACCTGTCTGTCGGTCTGGTCCGTCTGTCTTGGCGTCACATAGAAACTGGAAAATGTTCTTTACAAAAGGAAGGAGCAGACTGAAAGAGCTGAACAGACAGCTGTCAATCAAACTGTTTATTAGCCACACCCACACAGCTCTGCAAAAGGTCTGATCAAGGGTTTATAAATTGCGTTTCATCACATTTTTGTAATATGCAGCCGTTTTTTATATAAGCTTTGTGTTCTGACTCTTTAATGAAACACTCAAATTGGCTCCTGAGAAATAACTCTCTGATTCGCTCGTATCCATTAAAAGGTTGTCTAGGCCAAATAACATTTCAATAAGAAAAGTCTAAGATCTATAATAAGATGAAAGTCTTTTAATGGAGCCCTATACCCAAGATTAAAATATTCCTCCAGTAAAAGTAGAAGTGAAGTACATTAACAATTACAGTTACTGAGATACTGTCCGGCACTAGTAACAAACAGAAGCTCAGTTGTCATCTGATGCTTTCGCATGGCCTTGTTGAGTCCAGCTCGAGTGCACCGAGTACACAGAGTACCAGTCAAAAGTTTAGAGACACCCAACTGAATGGATGTTGTTGGTGATCTTAAAGACTCTACAGACTCACACTTACCAGCTCCAACTGATGAGTCTGAAACACTACATATCCTAATATATATACCACATACACTCTTGACGTACCACAGTATGATACTTCTGCCACATTGGCACCTTTAATATATCGTCACAGTCCAAGGAAAAACAGGTATCTCCAAAATGGAAACTTTACAGGAGAGGCCAAAAACCTCATTTCATTTGAATGGAAGTCAATGGAACCAGACGTCCTTCCAAGCAGGTTTGGGCCATTTCTGTTGGTCCATTCTTCATGAAATCTCCATAGAGTGTAAACGGCAGCTCATGTGATCAAATGAGGCATAAAAGTAAAAATCAACAAAAATGGAGAATGTTTTTCGTTGGACTGCCACGATATATTTATAAAACATAGAAACGCTGATTTTTTTTTCTGCACAGTTTAAAAGTTCTAGTTATTATTTCAGTGTACTAATAACTGTTGTATCCTCCTGTAAAGGTACATTTGAGGTATTTGGACTGTTTAATTCCATGAGTGCATGGGTAAAGTGTTGGGATACACTTAAGGAGAACCTTCTATGAGTAGATGCATCTATACTTTCGACTAATAGTGTATAAAGACATTCATATACTATATATATATATAAAACTATATATATATAACTATATATATAACTATATATATATATATATATATATATATATATATATATATATACACATATATATATAGTTTTACTTCTACTTCCACTAAACGGTTATCCTGAGAGCATAACTCACAACGAAAAGGATGAGCAAAAGGAGAAAAGACCGCAAGCTGGTGGTCTTACACTTACTGGACCCCACAGCATACAGGCTCTGCATGTTGGTCCAGTTCTGGATACTCCATGATTGGGCTCTCATCATCTTGTTTATGGCTGGAAAACTACAAGAGCGGAAATGTTCTCTTTGTGTGTGCAGCGTGCTCTGTGACCTGCTGATCTCCACAATAAAGCCGTAATAGCCCCTCACCTCCCCAAGGAACACCCCAGCAACCTGGCCCTCTTATGGAAGCAGCAGCAGGTCACCGCAAGCGCCGGCACGGAGAGCTGCGCGAGAGAAAATGCTGATACGTCTTTATGAGGCCTGACATCAAAATAAACAGATGTGCGCCTGTCATAAACCTTCAGAGGGGATTGACGTACAGCCCTCATTCATATCCAGCATGTCAGATGGCAATTGTCAAGCTTGAGCAGCACGGAAAGCTCTGGCTCTGCCTCCAGCCCCCACTCAACATCTCATCACTGTCCTTATGAAGTGTTCTTATGGGCCGCACAGCCGAGCTTGATCTCCAAATATGAGTTTGGAAGTTGAGGTTTTTTTTTTTCCCTCCCTTCCTCCTTGCACCTCCCCCTTCCCCCAGCCCCTTCTCCTCCTGCTCGCTGCCTCCTTTATTAGTAGCTAAGCTCTTTACACTTGTAGCATATTGCAGCAGGTTAGGGCCCTAAGCCTTATTGTCCCACATTATTGAAAATCTAGGCTGTGAGAGCCAGCCCCTGGAGGTCAAGCTTTGTCTGAGCGCACTCTCGCTCTCATTTCTCAGGCGACAAGAGGCAACACTGGGGGAGGACAGACAAGATTGAGCCGGTAATACACTTAAATCCATCTTGGTTGACTTACCACAAACTTCCACCTATCCCCACGGCTTCTCCTGAGCCGGAATAATTCCTTTATAACTTACAAGAGCAGAAACTATGACTTATGAATTCATGGCAACACGGGCGGTGTGATAGGGCGAGGGCCTGCTTTTATGAGCTGGTCTGAATAGGCGGATACTCGTCGTAGTAAATTGGAGGGAAGACTCATGCTCATGTCGAACTCAGGGGCTCCTCTGAGGATTCGGGTGCAGGTACAGGTAAACAGCCGGCCCTGACATTCATTAGGACCACGATGAAGTCACACCTACGTGTTCCATTCATTGGTCGTGCTGATGGATTGAGGTTATTGACACGTGAACCAGATGGAAGGGCACCATTCAGTCAGTCCTTTATTTGTTAATGTATATGATTTGGCAATTAGGAATAGGAAACTGTGCACTGAGCTCCAGTGTGAGCAATGTGCCGACGCAACGTGCTCCATCTCGGTTTCAGAGTGGCACAGCACCACCTGCTGTTCACAGAGGAAAGCACGGCATGCTTAATGAACTTAATTAAAGGACCAAAGCATTCTTATTCAAACAAGCCTTTATGTAAAATATTACATAGTACAATTATGTTAACCCTTCGTCGACACCCCTCTCGTCCCATAAGGAACAGTCGGCATCGCAGACCTTAAAAGGGAAAGAAACCACATGTGGAAGGTGATACACCTATATCTACTCATGGAGACCGTCCAAAAGATTCCAATAAGCTCAAAAAGGGTCATACATTCTTGGTTCCAACTGAAAATATATTCGGACATTATTTACTTAAAAGGTTGCAGTGTATTTAAAAATCCTGGTGAAAAAAATCAAAGAAATTGACACTGAAAATGGCCATTTTTGACGTTAAAAAAATTCCGTTTTCCACAAAAGGTATCTACAAAATTACAACTTACAAAAGCATCATCACATTTTGTGAAGACATGGCAACCCTATCCAACAAAATCAAAATCAAGTCCCTTAGGCATTTAGTAAGTGGTTATATTTGAATTTCCCTCAAACTACACTGTAGTAGTATCCAAATTACCATTCATATTGAATGTAGGAACATGAAATTAGTATTCACGTCACGTGATCAGGCCCCTCGGTGCACTGAGCAGTCACTCGGGTGCTAATATGAACTACAGGTGACGTTACCGTAGGGTAATACAGTACTTCTGGGTGATAAACAGAGATAAACAAGGCACATCGTGTACTGCGATAAGAGCCGGACAAAGTGCAGGCTGCTGCTCCTCCTCCTCCTCCTCTTCTCGCTGGCCCGTTCCCTTCAGTCTCCTTCCTTATTCATCGTCCGCAGGACCCGCCTGACCTGGTGATCAATACCTCTGCATGATATGATTTATATGGCCCTGAGAGACACGCACAGGGAGAAAAACATTGATGTGACACAGGTCACCTTTCCGCAGCGCCGGTGTCATTTCACACATAATCTTCATTAACCCTCTGCAAATTGATATTCATATATGCTGACTTCTGCTAAGGTGCATCCAAAGAGCACAGGCGGCCAGTTAGGCCGTTAGCTGCCCCCGCCTCCAGGTAAACCCTTCGTAACGTGGATTTCTTTATCATCTGGAACATGCATCGATTTGCTAAAAGTGAGACATTTCCAAAGGCAATCTCAGCGCAGTCAATAACGCTGGGGGGCATATGGATGCGCGCGCTGAAAGCATACAGCTCCCGAATAAAAGCTGAAAGTTTGCAGTGAGTTATGTGCGCATGCATACGAGCATCGGCAGCCTCTGGCGCTGTAAATGAGGTAAGAGAGAGGAGTCGGCTGAAAAACACGCCACTATGTAGCTCACCGGTTCTCCCGCCATGCATCTGGGGCAACACTGTTGAGCACTGCCATTCTGAGCTGCCAGCACCTGTTTGAAAAGCCCACACATACGTACAGTTCAGAGTCAGTAGGATGATGAGAAGATGACCACCTGAAATTACAGCTTCTTACAGAGACGCATCTTCAAAGAGGGACTCCCTGATCATGATATCCGTTGGCCTCCTATTTCCTAACAGCCTGTATTGGCTGACGGTGGCGTAGTCAATATGGCAATACTGCCCCATTAGTATGCCTTTCTGAGTATATCCTGGACATACATGGTCAGTACTTGAAGAAAACTGGCTTACTGCATGTCTCATCCAGCAGTGAGACTAATTAGACTGGTTTAGTTGGACTACAGATCACTGTAGTTAATAATAGCAATATTAAAGACTAATAATAATAATAATAATGATAATAATACTATTAATAATACCAAAAAAATCATACTAATACTAATAATACTAATTATAATACTGATACTACTTCTACTACTACTACTACTACTAATAATAATAATAATGTTAATAAAAATAATAATAATAATAATAATAATAATAATAATAATAACAACAACAACAACAACAACAACAACAATAGCAATAATAATAATAGCAATAATAATAATAATAATAAATTTATATATGTAATATTTTTTCTCCTATACCGATTCATCAAATCTCAAGACACACACAGATATACATTTTACATACAGTTAAAAAGGAATTATAGGAATATTATTTTGGTAATATGTCCAGCCACGAACTCATATTACACACAAACTCACATCTGGCAGGAGAGTGTCGAGTGCAATCATTTAACAATGCTTAATAACTGCATACAAACCAATAATACCAATAACAAGTATATATATAAAAAAAAAATATTTGGACACATGGCAACCCAAAACCTTAAAAAAGCTAGAGCAGAAGCTTCTCATTCGCTGCACTAACCATGTGTTTACATACATTACCTTAGTATCATGCATACAATACATGATTACATCATTCTCTATCATTCTCCATCTCTGAAGTTAAAGAAATGTAGTTTCTCTTATATTCTGTTCAGTCATCGGAACTTTGACTTCATAAACTTTGGTCAGTAGGAGGAGCCCTCGAGTACAGTCATCCTTTCATTGGCCACTTACCAAAACATCTACATGAACTATGGTGTGTTAAGGGTCATGTAAATGAGGTCCGTGGTTGGTGTAGCTCAGCGGATAACACCACTGCCCGCCAGAGAGCCACCACCACATGTGGGAGACTGGGGTTCGAATCCCAGTCTGGGTGACTACGCTGTGCTACACCAATAAGAGTCATTGGGCAAGACTCCTAACACTACACTGGCCCACCTGTAATATGATTAACCTTGTAAGCCGATCTGGAAAAGAGTGAGAGGCTAAATAGCGTAAATGTAAATGAGGTCCGCTGCTCAAATCACATGACTGTTCTGCGTAGAGCACAAACTTTGTGCTCTTTTAACTGAACTGAAGGAGTAAGAACCACAACGCGCAGCTTTACTTTTAATTAGCCACCATAGTCCGCTGACTCTTTGCTGGCCTAAACGAACATGAGCGACATGGGGGCCCCTGGCTATTCAGCACACTGAGTCAGCTGTAATTACACAGAACTCTAATGAGTGGACTGACCCTGTATTTATTGTACACAGTATGAAATCCAACACAAATCTTCTTAAATCAAAACAGCAGATTGGCCAATTTTCGCTTATCTAAATCCTGGAAAACGGGCCGTGCTCACAGTGAAGAGCCAAGTGAGGCCACTTTCCTCAAAACACAGTGAGCAGAAGTCAACCATTTAATGACATGCCAAATACACGGCTATGCCTGTCTCCTAAATGGCTTGGTCAGGTACATGATCTCGCAGCATCTGCTCCAATGTGAATAGAACATCATCTGAACAAAGGCAGACATCCCACATCCTTCACTCTTCCGTCACTTGTTCCACAGTTACTCTGATTTAAAAGTAAATGAAAGTGTTCATAATGACATAATAACCTGATAACAGGAAATCAGATTTCGTCAGTAGGTCATTCACCGCGTTTACATGAACTTGGTTAAAGGCACAGTGGGATTCTGGGACAACATGAGTTAGGCAGCAATCAAATTTCTGCTTCGCAACTGGCCAACGAACTCACAGAATACGAAATCACATACAACGTCATGGAAATCTCAACCGCCAAGTTAAATGTGCAGGGCTGGGCGCTTCCAGGACCAGGGTTAAGAAACACTGGTCTAGTGCTCGACACCGGTCAAGCATGCAGTAGGTTTTGGCAACCTATCCAACAGTCTTATTTCTCTCTCACAGAGTTGCTGTGCTGAACTGCGGGCGGTCGCAGGCTGGAGGTCAGGGAACCAGCCGTTTGATCGGAATGTTGCCGAATCGATTGCCTGATCCGAAAGTACATGCTTAAGTGTCCTTGAACAAGGCGCCTACCTGCACCCTGGGCACCGTGGATGTGCTCACTGCTCACTAGTGTGTGGGTTACAGATCGGTTAAATGCTGAATTCCTGTGTGTGTAAACACGACTGGCAAAAATGGTTCTAGTCTAATCGAAACCACATGCTGCTCGTTCTGTTTCCCCATACCTACATAAGTACATAGACTGAGAAAGATGAAAGAAATCAGAGTAAGGGTACATGTGAGGTAAAACTGCTTACTGGGCTGAAATCCAGCTCGCTTTATCGGATTTCTTATCTGTTTATTGGACCACTTGAATATTCAGATTATGACCAGTATCCAAGAATCCAAGCAGCATTATACATTATTTTTATCAAGTCAATTAATCCAGGCAATTAATGCAGAGTAGTGCTTTAATCCAGGCAATTAATCCAGAGTAGATAATCTAGTTCACTCACACAAACTGGAGTACATTCACTGATCTTTCCTTCCTTTGCTTCCTTATTTCCAGGGGGCACTCTACAGATAAGATGATGAATCTGTTCCACAGTTTCACGGAACAAACTTTCAGGTAGCTTTTTAACTGGTTCTGAGAACTCTTCTGGCAGTGAGCTTGCAAAAAAAACAACAGTTGTTTACCAAAAGATATGTATTACCTGCTCCAGACCTCTAAAATTAGGTTAGGGAATTTGAAATTGCTACTGGGGAACTGTCGGCATGCATCCTGCAAGTCATCCCGCTGTGCGGCTAAGCTATAGACATTCATCTCTTCCTACAATCAGTCCTCAGTGTCCTACTAGACCAGCCTGGATTTTTTAGTAGTCTGCTTCTATAGAGTTTCCCTGAAAACAAAAAGTACCCACAACAAATACTCTGATGTTAAGGATGTGGCTCTACTGCCCTAATGAACCAAAACACCGGCTTTACCCCCAGCGCCATGAACGGAGAATTACGTCTACAGTGAGGTCTGAATTTTATTAAGACCCAGGTGTTTATTTTCATATGCACAGAGAAACATGCAGCTGCACTGTACAACCAAATTCTTACTCTGCACTCGCTCCCGGACTACAAGTCCAAGAACACACTACAAATCAAGGACCACCAGACCAACAGTACAGTTTCTACCCCCAGGCCATCAGAGCTCTGAGCACCTCGCTACCTCCAACAACCATTCTACCCCATGCTCCTCAGCTACAAGCATCTGACCAGTCCATGCTCAGTCCTCTCACCTGAGATGACCACCAGAACAGACTGCTTACCTGCACAGACTGCACTTTTTGCACACACCCTGGTGATTCAGTGCGTCACTTCTCTATAAGGACCCATATTATTTTCTACATATTGAATATGTAGACTGTGTGTATGATACATTCATTAGAATCTATAACTGGCTGCTGTTGCACCGTTCTGCATATATTGTACTTTTTTTTTTCATTTATAAACTTATATATATTTCTCTTCTCTCTAGTCTTTTCTTTCTTATTTAGTACTGAGTATTTATATTGTAATTGTTTAATACTTGAAGTCCAGGAGCGAGTGCAGAGTAAAAATTTCATTGTACAGTGCAGCTGATTGTTTCTCTGTGCATATGATAATAAAGGCTTGAATTAGTCTCATAATTACAATATAAATATTAATACTGAGTACAGCATAAGAAAGAAAAGACTAGAGGGAAGAAAAATAGACATGTATGGATATAAATTAGGAAAATGCACAATATAGTCTATATAAGACTGTGTGGCAGTCATGGGCTGGAGGTTAGGGAACCAGCCTTGTGACCTACAGCAACGACTGAGGTGCCCTTGGGCAAGGCACCTAACCCCTAACTGCTCCCCGGGCGCCGTGGATAGGGCTGCCCACCGCTCTGGGTAAGTGTGCTCACTGCCCCCTAGTGTGTTCACTAGTGAGTGTGTTTGTGGTGTTTCACTTCACGGATGGGTTAAATGCGGAGACTAAATTTCCCCACTGTGGGATCAACAAGGGATTAAAATCTAAAATTAAATCTAAAAGACTGAAAGGGAGCCGTCTTTTAGATTTTTACCATTGCCATTTGTACAGTATACAATATTAGTGCACAAAATAAGCTCTTCACACCAATCTGGGACTCAAGACCCCTAGCAGGCTACAGACCACTGTGAGTATGACATGGGCTAACTGACTTGGGATTAACACCACTGGGTTAGCTCAGAAGGTTCCCCATCATCTTTAATTTCTTACTGTATATGAACAACTACGTCAAGTCGGGGTGCAATGATATGTATTCGTCTAGGAGATTTTAATACAACCTGAAGTTCACCACACTATACAGAGATGGTGGGCAAGAGGAGTCTGGGTCTGATTACCAGCTAGGGCACCTGGGGATCTTTCTGTGTAGCGTCAGCGTGGTCTCCCAGTGTCTGCGTGGGTTACCGCCGCATGCTCTGCTTTCCTCCCACAGTCCAAAGACATGCAGGTCAACTGGAGATAATAAATTGCCCCTAGATGTGAGGGTGTGTGTGTGTGTGCCCACCGGACGATGGACTGGAAGCTTGTCTAGGGTGTTTCCTGCCTTCCGTCCAATGAGCACTGTGTTAGGTTTCAGCTCTCGCATCCCTGACGGCTAGGCTAGGCAGCTTAGAAGATGAATGAATGAATGAATGAAGGAATATACCTACTCCTATATTGATTTTGATATTCAATGTGCTACATAACACCCTGAACTAACCCCAGTTAAAGAGGATGTGCCCTCCACTATGCATAGATTATAACGTATTGATTAAAACCTATACGTAATCATCAACTTCAATTACTGGTGAAACAACAAGCGCATCTGCATGCACGTAATAATCCGCTAACTGCAGAAAATCTGATATTAGTAATCCTTTGGCTGTGTTGGCATGCACTTCCATAACCAGATAACGGGAAAACAGCAAGTCTACATGATCGGATTTCTGCCTTACACCTGCTACGGCTGTGCTGAATGCGTCTTGCTCGTTTCCAGTGCTTTGATTACTCCTCCCAATGAAAAATAAAAAAAAGGAAAATGAAAGAAATAAGAGTAAAGGTCTACATGCTCTGATTTCACAAATGTATTTCTGGCCATAGTTCGTTCTAAGGAACTGGAGTATGCTGTCCACATGACCACTTAAATAATCAAATGTCTACAGAGGCCTGATTATGATTAGGGTCCTACACAGTAGGTGCATGCAGATGCACGCAGGGCCTCAGACGTCAGGCAAGAGCAATCAGGACTATTTCATGCAACAGCGTTTAGTGGGTTCGCCCGCTGTGAGCAATTCTGACTCGGCAAGTTTCTCCAGCTCCCTACAGTTTGTGCCGTCTCTTTAAATGTTTGAGCACCCTCTTTAGGGAGCTACTAGGTGCCCTCAGTCACTCGTACACTCTGAGCGCACTTTGTAACAGTGAGTCACTCGAGTGCACTCTGACCATCATAAAACAGGTGGTAGGGAAATTAGCCAGGGTCAGGACTCCTACCTTAGCGGACACGTGGTGGTTGCTGATGGTGTCCTTTAGGGGGTTGAGCTGCTGGGACTCCCATGTGTCCATTGGGCTCTGTGTCAAAGCGGCATATTCAACCTGGATACAGCTTTCCAGTCCGTTGCACACTCTTTTCTGAGGAAGGCAGAGACAGTAAGCAGACTTGTGCGGTTATGAAATCAGTGACATGAGCAAAAAGCACTGTACAAGCTACAGCTGCAGTATAAGCCTCTCCTAACTTATATAACTCAAACACTCCCAGGGAACTTACATTACTTACCTATACCGTCATATAGACCTTATACAATCTTATAACAAGAAAGTGTTTACTCTCTCATATATTATTTATATACACACACAATATATACTCACTCATATAGAACATATAACTTCCGTTATAGCCTTCCAAATCGAAAATACATATACATACATACATACATAAATACATATGGACTTGTAAATGAGGATATGCTATGTATAACTTATATACTCATATTGCTTATACACACTATATACCCACACGTATAAAAACATATGTATACCCTTTCACACATAGCTTCCATAACCCCTATATACCCTCTCACACATAGCTTCTATAAACCCCTATATACCTTCTCACATATAGCTTCTATAACCCCTATATACCCTCTCACACATAGCTTCTGTAACTCCTATAACCTCCCCCTTAGAGCATCTATAACTCATATATACCCTCTCACTCAGAGTGTCTATAACTCATATATACCCTCTCACGCAGAGCGTCTATAACTCATATATACCCTCACTCAGAGCCTCTATAATTCATATATATACCCTCTCATATAGAGCCTCTATAACTCATATATACCCTCTCACATAGAGCTCCTATAACTCATATATACCATTTCATATAGAGCTTCTAGAACTCATATATACCCTCTCATATAGAGCTCCTATAACTCATATATACCCTCTCACTCAGAGCTACTATAACTTGTATATACCCTCTCACTCAGAGCGTCTATAACTCCTATATACCCTCTCATATAGCGCTCCTATAACTCCTATATACCCTCTCATATAGCGCTCCTATAACTCCTATATACCCTCTCATATAGCGCTCCTATAACTCATATATACCCTCTCACATAGAGCCTCTATAACACATATTTACCCTCTAAGGTATAGCTTCTATAACTCATATATACCCTCTCATATAGAGCTTCTATAACTCATATATACCCTCTCATATAGAGCTTCTATAACTCATATATACCCTCTCATATAGAGCTTCTATAACTCATATATACCCTCTCATATAGAGCTTCTATAACTCATATATACCCTCTCAGGTATAGCTCCTATAACTCATATATACCCTCTCACGCAGAGCCTCTATAACACATATTTACCCTCTCAGGTATAGCTTCTATAACTCATATATACCCTCTCATATAGAGCTTCTATAACTCATATATACCCTCTCACGCAGAGCCTCTATAACTCATATATACCTTCTCAGGTATAGCTTCTATAACTCATATATACCCTCTCATATAGAGCTTCTATAACTCATATATACCTTCTCAGGTATAGCTCCTATAACTCATATATACCCTCTCACGCAGAGCCTCTATAACTCATATATACCCTCTCACGCAGAGCCTCTATAACTCATATATACCCTCTGACTCAGAGCCCCTATAACTCATATATACCCTCTCATATAGAGCTTATATAACTCATATATATACCCTCTCAGGTATAGCTCCTATAACTCATATATACCCTCTCATATAGAGCTTATATAACTCATATATATACTCTCTCAGGTATAGCTCCTATAACTCATATATACCCTCTCACGCAGAGCCTCTATAACTCATATATACCCTCTCACGCAGAGCCTCTATAACTCATATATACCCTCTGACTCAGAGCCCCTATAACTCATATATACCCTCTCATATAGAGCTTATATAACTCATATATATACCCTCTCAGGTATAGCTCCTATAACTCATATATACCCTCTCATGTAGAGCTTATATAACTCATATATATACCCTCTCAGGTATAGCTCCTATAACTCATATATACCCTCTCATATAGAGCTTATATAACTCATATATATACCCTCTCAGGTATAGCTCCTATAACTCATATATACCCTCTTATATAGAGCTTATATAACTTATTTCTGCTAAGAATAGCTTTGTCAGAGAGCCAGAGACTGCGGTCTCTGGGCAGATGTGACACCCCAGAATAAATGACCTCTACCAGCGATACTGGTTAAAGCTGAGTGGCTATACTGCCTTCCTATGTGCTGTAAGGGTTCAGAACCGAACCGAGCCTTTATTTACCGCCTGGAAATCCCGGTCCTCAAGATCTCCCTCTCGGCCTCTCTTGTTCTGCAGCACTGCACTTATATAATCCATGGACATGATGGGCTGATTTCCTGAGCTCCTGTAGGTCTTATCAAGGACGACTCCGTTCTTCCAGACACTAGGAAAAAGAGTCAAACCGCCTGAAGTGTCTCTTAAAGAGCGAAACGCTAGAAACGCCTGCGGCCGTGTATCATCATCCAGCCAGCAATACAAAAGGTGCACCTCGTTAAATCGTGAAAATGTCGTATACGAAAAAGGCACACCAGGTCGATTAAAAACGCTGGAATTTTATATTTATCGCCAGTTAATATAAACAAAATCAAGGAAGACCGTGCAAACCGGCTCTTCCCGCTACTGTGAAGTTTTCTCGTGTTTAATTTTTCCTGTTTTGCTCGTGTTTCCGGACTGGCAGTCGGTTTAGCCAATGGGGCGCGAGTATAGTCCGTTAGAGGCGGGGCCACTACGAATACTGTATTTTCATTGGCTGATGGGACTTTTAGCGCCAAGGTGCGACCTATCAGCTTTAAAGTCACTGGTGGCCGGGTTAGTTTTTAACAGCATGTGTACTAGCACTAATGTCCTTTTATAGGAGTTTATTTATTCGAGGGCAGAATGAGAAAGACAGTGTCATTTAGCTAACAGTTCGACCTCACGTTAGCTTATTTATATGCAATAGCTTATGAACTGTGTTATCTTGGGTGGTATAATCTGTCTGATTTGTCCTTTGTCAGCTCAGAAACACAGACAATTCAGTAATAAATAAATAAAATACATTAACCATTAACGGGATACTCTGGAGCAGCTGCACATAAGCCACCCTGCCCTGCTTTAACACACCACCTGCAGCTCTGAAAGGGCTTGTTAATGAGCTGGTAAGTTGAATCAGGTGTGTTGGAAGCAGGGAATGCACTAAAACTTGCAGGACCAGGGTTGAGAAACACTGACTACACATGGTAGGGATCATCAGGGTCGGATGGAGCACATTTGACCTCTCCCTGATCTAACACACCAACTAAACCCGGTCATTAACAGAATGGTGGATTCGGTTGTGTATGAGCAGGGATTGCAGCCCTATAAGTTTGGGTATGGTGACATAGTATAAGCAGTGGTGAGTGGAAAAGCCATGCCCAAACCCATTCAAAAGTATCATCATATTAATGAAATGATGACTCAAGAGAAATTAATGATAGTACAAGATTGTGGAAGTACAAACATGCCTGATTATAAACAGTCATAAGCGCTGAGTAAGCTGGAACTTTAAAAGCATCTTGCATACATCATCATAAGTGCTATAGTTTGTTAGCTTCCTTATTATAAGAGCAGGTGTCACTGAATGTTATGAATATTAATAACAATAATGATAATAATAAAGGCAAAATGGTGATCACTGATTTACACATCAGAAGTTCAGTATTCCATATTGTCATTTAATGTAAGTATACATATGCAACACATCTTTATAGGTAAACTGGCTATAAAACTGCAACAAACAATAGTTTCACTTCAACAAGAAAAGATTTCGTGGATTGATTAGTAATGGCTTGGTAGAACGAAAACCGGTGAATAGGTAAGCGGCTACATTTGCCTGCAAACATGGCGAACTTGACGGATGTAGCAACGCCGCAGCAGTTCGAGGAATTGCTGAAAAAGGCCGGCAAGTATGTGAAAATGCTGTCGCGTGGCTCAGTAGAACACGATTATAAGAGCTGTACTAGCCTGTAAACATTCAGACACTGTGAGAAAAAAAGACAGGAGATAAAGAGAACAGCGTTAGCCACACTAAGGCTAGCGGTTAGCTGGAAGGAGCATGTTAGCCAGTTAGCTAACTGCGTTTACATACACTGAAACCATAATACGGAGTATTAATATCGGTCACCTTTTGCTGTGAATAAGCCACGATGTAGCCAAGAGTTTATATAACCCTAACGGGGAGGGTCAGTATTATAACGTACTTTAATAGTGCTCATTTTTGCCATAAACTCAGCACTTGTCATATATGGAAATGCAGCTCAGTTTGTTTCACAGTATGTCTACAAAGTAAAGGACTAAAGGTTAGACTATATGAAAGACCAGCAGGCAACCTGGGGTAGTAAACCCATAAGAGCCCAGACCCGTTTAATGAAGTGTCAGTTATAAGATCATAAAAGATCAGTCTTATTGTGACAAAGAGGTCACATGGCGTCTTCTGTATGTATTATAGAGTCATAATACTGGTAGCATATGTCACAACAACAACAATTACATAACTGGTATTCCATCATGGTGTTCTAGAAATGGAAATCAGAATGGGTATATGTAAAATAGAATATGGGTATATGTAATATAGAATACGGGTATATGTAATGTAGAATATGGGTATATGTAATATAGAATATGGGTATATGTAATATAGAATATGGGTATATGTAATGTAGAATATGGGTATATGTAATATAGAATACGGGTATATGTAATGTAGAATATGGGTATATGTAATATAGAATATGGGTGTGTGTAATATAGAATATGGGTATATGTAATGTAGAATATGGGTATATGTAATATAGAATATGGGTATATGTTATATAGAATATGGGTATGTGTAGTATAGAATATGGGTATGTGTAATATAGAATATGGGTATTTGTAATATTGAATATGGGTATATGAACATTAGAGCTCTTAAATGGGTTGAAACCTTATCGGTACAAAGACAAGACTGTAAGATGAGCTGGTTTTGTCTGTAACTGCACTAACCAAGCACATCGCCAGTTTCTAATTGAGGTCATATGTTCACCAACTGTCATGTGACTGCATCCGGGATGTTGGGTATAGGTCACTCAGCGACTCCTGAGTGTTGAGATGAAGGATGAAGCTGTATAAAGAACTTTACAGACTTTTAAAAGGCTTGTGACACATACGTCATTGTGGGCTCTTATGGGTTAAGGTTGATGCTGTTGGTGGCCATGCATGCTGTCTTAGCTTAACTACAGAGAGCAACACATTTCCCATATTATAATGCCCATATTTTGCTGCTGCTTTTACTAGCCGTTTCATTTTGCCAAATTGCTGGACGTCACCGTTATGCTTGATAATATAAACTGTGCTCATTAGTAGCCCTTGCCTAAGTCTTGAAGGGTCAACCCAAAACGTGTGTCATGTGGTTATGTCTGATTCTGTATCACAGGATCTCGTTTCATGTTTGATCCCGTCCTGTTGGTTTTGCTTTGCAGCTCAGCGTATGTTCTCAGGGTCTTTGGAATCATCTACCATATGGATTCAAAAATGATGTTTCCAGTCAGTTGAAAAAATAGTCTTGAAATGAAAACGAAAGCCATCTGCCATTAGTGTACCTGTACGAGCTCTTGGGTAGAAGCAGTGCACCTTCTTCTGACGAAATAAGCCATATGAGTTCATATGTTCTTAAATTATGACACAGTGCAATACAGTAAACCTTCAGAAACGTATCTTGTATGTCGTCAGTACTTGAATGACTGTGTCTTTTAATAAACAGAAGTAATGTAGTCCGGTTTAACTGGATTCAGTGAAACCCACTATGCCAAATATACAGTACAAATGATTGGGTTCATAGATTGTGATGGTATTTTTGAACCTGTAGGACTGCTGGTTCGTTTTCCTCAGTTCCAGCTGAACAGAGGCCTGTAAAAATAAATACTGAGAGGTGTTATAGATCATGAACATTTTTTGAAGTGTCACAATATGGTATTTTCTTTCATATTATCCACCTCTTTCTGCAGAAAGTGCAAATATATGCAAAAGTGTTGTCACAACAATGAAATACGACCTGAACCCCGAACAACTCTGACGAAAAATAGTAGTTACAAATAGTAGACATGTAATCATACCTGGAATCTCTCAGAACATCCTGCATCTATACCAGTATAGCTCTATAGTGTATTAGCCTCCATTGTTCTCTTTTTTTCTAAAATAAACTGATAGAGATCGTGGTTTTCTTCCAGATGAGCACACGTCACACAATCCAGTTTTAAGGCAGAGACCAGCTGATTAAGCAGTTAGCATCAAGTGTGGTACTGCTTGATTAGAATGAAAACCTGCAGCCACATCAGCCCTTTGTGGATGACCCACAAAGTCAACCCCTGCACTGTATGATCATACATGTATGATAATCACCTACTAATGTAAATTAGTGGGAGAAATGAGCCATGGCTCTATCCGGAATCTTGAGGATTTGATGGACGTTATTAATTATAATACTGTGCAGATCAAAGGACACTGAAATGACGTGACACTAGGTCAGTTTGTCATTCAGCTGATAAGCTAATGAGTGCAGAGCTTCCCTTGCTTTTACCTCGCTTCACCCAACCAATAAAAGGCTTGATCAGAACTTATGCCGGAGCATGTGTAGTTACTGAGCCTTTTAGCTTTCCAGTGTAGATTTCCAAGAATGTGTACACACCACCAACAAACCTGATTCAACAAGCCTCTCTCTCCACGTCAAAATGTGCATGGCTATTGTAATATGTGTTACTGTGGGCTGTTCCATGACCAGAGTGTGAGAACCTCTGATTTAGAAGGGGTCTTAAGTAGTGTTTACCGTGGCACAGTCCATAATAAATGGCAGTTTTACAATGTGACGTTGGGCTGCTGTAAATAAGCACAGTTAGTGCAAAAGAGTGTACTGCTGCATTTGGTCAGCACACTACTTTTGCAAGTAGGATCATTCCTGGGGTAACGTTTTCCTTTTCCCCTCTGTTGTTGTTAGGTCTCTTACAGTTGTTCATTTCCATGCACCATGGGCTCCACAGTGCTCCCAGATGAACGATGTGATGGAAGAGTTAGCCAAGGAGCACCGACACACCATGTTTGTCAAGGTACATTTAAATTTGACTTTTACGACATTTAGCTGACGCTCTTATACAGAGCGACTTACAAGGTTTGTCATATTACAGGTAGGCCAAACAGTGTTAGGAGTCTTGCCCAATGACATTGGTATAGCACAGCATAGTCACCCAGACCGGGATTCGAACCCCAATCTCCCACATGGTTCCTAGCTTTCTGGTGGGTAGTAGTGTGATCCTTTGCACCACACCAACCTCACTAAGGTAGATTCACCAGTATTCTCAAATTCGAGGTGTCTTGAAAGTACAGTATGCCTGTAGATTTGGTGAACATTAAAAAAAAAAGAAAAGAAAACGCAGTAAGTGACATCATCGCCCCCTGTTGGACTGGGGTAAAGGGTGTATTTCCTTTCTAATGCCCATCACACGCTATGGCACAGAAGGATAAGCAGCTTAGAAGATGGATGGATAAATAAATGAATTACATTCTCGGGGTCCCATTTAAAAGAACTAAATGCCTCTTCTTCCTAAGGACGACTGCAGTACATCTTTCCTAATACGTGTATACTTTTTGATAGTAAGGCTGCATCCTCCCTTACTGTATCTGCGTTTTTATGCTTAGTGTGTGATTCTCAGTTGGTCAGAGTTTGGGTTCTCAAATGTCTCACGGTGCAAAATGGGTGGCATTAAAAAATGTAATCATCTATTGTGCTCTTCCACCAGCTCCGTTCCACTTTAAATGGTGCAGCAATAAGTACTAAACCGCTTTAGGCCCCCTAGAATGTACCTGCAGCACCATTTAAGGGTTACCAGCAATATTTAAACATACAGCTGGCAAATGAGAAGCTGACTTCAGCCCTGTGAAGAGATTAAAGCTATCAGAATATCCTAAATGGAGTTTTATGTGCAAAGCTTCTTTATATGTCTTTTAAATGTTGCTATAGTGCCACCAAGTTGAAACTGCTGCTCAAACACACGAACGAGAACAGCTCTCTTGAGCCAGTGTGTGGCTGGTCCATTATGGGCACCTGTAGAAGCACCGCAGCTTTACATGGCAGCCTCTGATGGAAGACGACCTGCTCGTATGTACAGGGGTTGGACAATGAAACTGAAACACCTGTCATTTTAGTGTGGGAGGTCTCATGGCTAAACTGGACCAGCCTGGTGGCCAATCTTCATTAACTGCACATTGCACCAGTAAGAGCAGAGTGTGAAGGTTCAGTTAGCAGGTAAGAGCACAGTTCTGCTCAAAATACTGCAATGCACACAACATTATGGGTGACATACCAGAGTTCAAAAGAGGACAGATTGTTGGTGCACGTCTTGCTGGCGCATCTGTGACCAAGACAGCAAGTCTTTGTGATGTATCAAGAGCCACGGTATCCAGGGTAATGTCAGCATACCACCAAGAAGGACGAACCTCCACCAGCATCACGTAGTGACCTGGCCACTATCCTGCAAGAAGAATGGCTTAAAGTCCCTCTGACCACTGTGCAGGACGCAGTATATGTCATTCCCAAGACCAACTGACGCTGTATTGGCCGCAAAAGGAGGCCCTACACCATACTAATAAATGATTGTGGTCTAAAACCAGGTGTTTCAGTTTAAATCTCCAACCCCTGTAGATTTGATGGCCTCTACAGTAGTAGCCTCCTGTAATGTAGTCTAAGCTGCAGTAACGAAAACATAGCTTTCAGTGCTAATTCCTTTCCACCCTGATTTGTACAGACCGCATCTTTTAACCGTGTGCTGAGGAACTGTAAACACACATAAGCACTGGTCTCCATCCTTTACCGATTACACAGTGGTTTGCTAAGGTGTAATATTCCTGTGGAACTGATTCAGCTGCCTAAGCTTGTTTTGTATGGCAGATAAAGACAGTTAAAACCCCATATCATGGTTTATATTCACCGCAGTGAACTGACATGATTAATCGTCCAGCATTTACCTGTTTGAAGATGCTTAGAAACCCACACAAACAATAAAAACAAAAATATTTTTTGGATGATGTGTTTGTGGAGCAGTCCTTATTACTTTCTCTTTTTTAATAACTCTTATTCAGTTGTCTATTTTATGTTATGGTAAATGCATTCTGGAAGGTAAACCTCAGTACAGTCTTATGGTCTTAATGAAAATGGTGTGATTTAATAGCTGCTGTGCTTTTGTCCCTTTCAGGTTAGACTACCATCATTTAAAATGAACCTGATTTACTGCTTCAATAGTAAACCTGCACATACCCACACCTTCTAGACCATACAGCCTTTCGAACAGTCGGAGGAATGTAAAGACTGGTCAATTGTCCAAGGCTTTGTATGACCTTGAGTGTCTTGTGTCCTCAAAACCACTAGAGGGCAATCTTCTAATCACTTCCAGGAAGGGAGCAGTGTGGTTATGGATTGTTTCATCCACAATCATAATTTGGTTCTTTCTGAATCACTTGGTTGGAGCCATCTAGCTTGGCTTTGTTTATGAGAGAATGCCTGAATGAGCGGTTGTGCTGTAATCCCCCTGTATGTTTTTACTGTGTGCTCAGGTTGTCTTTCATTAATCGCTGCCATGCTTTACCATGACATAGCTGGTTGGTATATGTTGTTCCCCCTGTTCTGGAATGCAGTACATGCAGATGGTTGCAGGGGAGCCACGCAGGGCTTTTTTAGAGAGGTGTCCCTATTTATGTCCTACTTTGGCAAGTCAGTCCCTAGTCAAGACGTGCCAGCTATGGTCCTCCAGCTCATTGCTCTTGTCAGAATCCTGAACTGCAGTAATAGGCCGGGGCGGAGGGTAACTGTACTGCAATCATGACAGCCAGAGTCTGTGATTTATGGATTTCAATATGTGGTGGCTAAATATGACTGGAAATTTACCAGGTCAGTAGTGCATCAAGGTTTCTCTTGTGTTCTTGTTCTCTCTCTCTCTCTCTCTCTCTCTCTCTCTCTCTCACTCACTCTCTTTCTCTCACTCTCACAGCTGGAGGCTGAAGCAGTCCCTGAGGTGTCTGAGAAATATGAGATCAGCTCTGTTCCTACGTTCCTATTTTTCAAGGTACGACTTCACTCCTATAGAACTCTTCAAGCTTAGATTCATGAATGGTGCCCCAAACTATAAGCTGTTATAAATCATTGTTTTCTAAATTGTCAGGAAAAGGCTCCACCCCTTGCATGGAATTGGAAAATTGCTGACTAAATCTAACACTGTAATAATGGCCAGTACTGTCATTTCAACTGAGCCATGCCTTTAACAGCACAGTTTCAGCACAAGCTTGTATTGGTTATTAGTATATTATATTTATGCATCAGTTTAACACAGCGGTTATTATTCACGCTGTGCGAAAATTTTAAGATGAGTGTGCCAGCAGAAAGTCTTATTCATTTACTTACCGTAAAATTAAATTAGGTTTCCCTCTTAAGAGTTATTATTATTTTTCTTTGACGGTGAATCTATTTATTAAGATGGGGAGAATTTCTTATTGTACATCTATGTGTCTATGAATCTGATTGTGTATATGTGTGCCTTGGTACTGAGACATACATGGACATCTTCTCTGTGTCAGTGCATTATGGGTTCCACTCATAATACCGTCTCCCACATACCTTCACTGTCTAAACCTTTGTAGGGGCGAGCAGGACACGAACTAATGCAGGGTCAAACGTAACATGAATAGTTTATGTAGTCGAATAGGTTCAACCGCATAGTCTGAAAGCAAACAGACGGATGGGTCCTGGGATTCTGACTGATGAAAGTTTCTCTTTCCATTAATTCTGTTACTGAGCTGCTGTGTAGGGAACAGAATTCACATCATCATCATTTTGTTCACCCTCGAGATGGTTGTTATACAGCACTGTTGTGCATTATGTAATAAGTGAGAGCTAGCTGGACTAAAATCGTGACAAAGCCAAATTCCACAGGTCAGCAGAGGGACTGGAGCCCTTTCCCACAGGCTCTGGGGGGTGTTTTTGGCATTCAGGAACCCAGAGATACAGGCTCCTCACCTGGTTTCTTCTCTGAGGCATCTGTGTCATTAGTGTCATAGTCATGTGATCAACGACTGGTTGGCATAAAGCCTCATTTCCAGGCTGTAAAGTCATTAAGCTTTCATAACCTGTGTTGATGTGTGTGTGTGTGTGTGTGTGTGTGTGTGTGTGTGTATATATATATATATATATATATATATATATATATATATATATATATATATATATGTATATATATACACACACATACATACAGGGATTGGACAATGAAACTGAAACACCTGTCATTTTAGTGTGGGAGGTCTCAAGGCTAAATTGGACCAGCCTGGTGGCCAATCTTCATTAATTGCACATTGCACCAGTAAGAGCAGAGTGTGAAGGTTCAGTTAGCAGGTAAGAGCTCAGTTCTGCTCAAAATACTGCAATGCACACAACATTATGGGTGACATACCAGAGTTCAAAAGAGGACAAACTGTTGGTGCACGTCTTGCTGGCGCATCTGTGACCAAGACAGCAAGTCTTTGTGATGTATCAAGAGCCACGGTATCCAGGGTAATGTCAGCATACCACCAAGAAGGACGAACCTCCACCAGCATCACATAGTGACCTGGCCACTATCCTGCAAGAAGAATGGCTTAAACTCCCTCTGACCACTGTGCAGGACGCAGTATATGTCATTCCCAAGACCAACTGACCCTGCATTGGCCGCAAAAGGAGGCCCTACACCATACTAATAAATGATTGTGGTCTAAAACCAGGTGTTTCAGTTTCATTGTCCAACCCCTGTATATATATAAGTTTCTCTGGGTCAGACAATCTAGACCTGCATTGAGTTACTTGTGCGTTTTTTTGATATGTCAAATATTTTTTACCGGCTGTTACAACTTGCCCACTGTCTGTCACAGTTAACCTCAACTGTAGAGTTAGTTGTAACATTTGAATGGTTCATCAACAGCTGTTAACTCTATATGTGAAGGCCAGTGCTAATAGGCTCATGCAGTAGAATTTTATTCCAAGTAATTACTGAGACGATTTCTTTTAGGTTCCTTCGTTATAAAAACTGAGCCTATATGGCAGCTGGGCTTTTGAAATGTAAACAGATGTACTCCTGTTTGGACCAAGATCCACAAGATCTCCACCGTCCTCTCATGTTACCTTCATTTGTTAATAATGATAAAGATCAGATCTCAATATTACAGTAATGATGGGGGATAATGTGTTCAGCTGATATGTTTGGGAAATGGAAACTGAAACTAAAGGAGTGGCGACACACGCTGATAAACACCTGCCCAGAAAACGAATAAAAACAATTTACATTAATAGAAAGAAGGGAAAGTGCTTTACGTTAGCGCCAGTGCTGGTATCATGAATGTAGCCTCGGTATGTAGGATGATTTTTACCTCAGCCCACCCACAGTAGGTTTTTGTATGACGTGAGCTTTGATCCAGCTCTGTGGTGCTGTTATGAAAAGGCTCGGAGTGCAGCCCGTAGAGCCCCGTGAATGAGTTTAACGATCAAGCTTTTAGAGGTAAAGACCAACATGATGTCAGGATCAATCAGCTGAGAAATAATCAGAGGTCCCGCATCCCTACCACCCAACCCCCCCCCCCACCTCACGCCACTGTGCTAGCTTTTCACTCACAGCTTAACATGCCTAAGGAGCCTGGGGGCCGTCATCTCTCTCGCTCTTTCGCTCCCTCTTTCACTCCCTCTCTCACTCGTGCCCACTCTCTGTCTCACCTTTCCTCCCTCCCTCCTTTCTGTTTGCCCACCAAACTACCTAAACTAACAAACAGGCTAGCGCTCTAAAAAATTAATGGCTTGGTGTGCCCCCACCTCCCCTCCCTCCCCAGCAAACCTCCAGCCCCAAATTTTGTGCTTATGGTGTGTTGGTGTTTGTTTATTTATTTATTTATTTTGGACGGGCCTTAGGGCGGCGAGAAGATTGACAGGCTGGATGGCGCACATGCCCCTGAGCTGACCAATAAGGTGCAGCGGCTGGCGTCCGGCGGGGGCGGGCCTGCCGGGGTGGGGGACGTCCCTAAAGAGGAGCTTAACGAGAGACTGAAGAAACTCATCAACGCTGCGCCCTGCATGCTGTTCATGAAGGGATCGCCCCAGGAGCCACGCTGCGGTAAACACACACACTCTCACTCTCAAACAAACCACAGGAGGGTCCAGGTAGAGGGAGGGTGTGTGTGTGTGTGGGTGAGACTCTGTGTTTGAATGTATATGATGGAGAGACTGTAGTGCTGAGGAAGAGTGAGTGTGTGTTGAAGAGACTGAGAAGGTGAGCTATAGAATAAGGTATAGGGGCTGTATCACAAAAGCATCTTAACCAGTTAGTGCTGAATTTAGAGCAGACGCTATTACAGAACAACAGTTGTAAACAGAAGTTCAGGATACCAACCATTACCTCATATAAGAAAACAGGATTACCAAACATCTTAATGTAGACTAAACTTCCTAAATAGTGGCCTAACTTTAGAATAACCCCTTACCTTCTGTTTTAACCATCTGTTTCTATTGGATCCTATAACTAACATACATTTATCTGCTATTACCCCAAACAGCTTTTTAAAAGCCCACAAGATCTCTACTGTCCCCACTTATTACCCTTAAGTCTTAATGGTGATAATGATCTGATTAAAATATAACAGCACTAATAGTCAACAATGAGGAAACAGAACTGAAAGTGTGTTTGTTTATTAGGAGGAATGGCTCATTGGAATTGTGTAAAAACCACTGTGTAAAATTGTTAGTTGTTAGGCTAATAGGTTTGGGAAATGGAAACTGAAACTGAGGAGCAGCAAAGCTCGGATAAGCAGGAGAGGATGCTGTCAATATTTCGGTCTTACAGTTGAGGTTTGGATTTCCTAAGTAGATAATAGACGAGACATTGTAAGATAAGTTAAAATGTTTAAGATTTGCTTCTGTAACAATGGATGATTGTGAGAGGAGAGTTGTATCAGTGAATGTGGTTTATTAAAGGTGGAGGAAGGCAGAAGAAGCTCTGGAAAAATGTAAAAAATCAACATCTGGTTTATTCCAACACTGTGGCGGATGGAGACTTGATGAACTCTCAGTAGATTGTACTGCTGGGATCTGTGGGATGTTGCAATTTATGGTGTACTGCAAGCATATCGTCGCTGTCCAAAGGAAAACAGGTATCTCCAAAATGGCAACTTTACAGGAGAGGCCAAAAAGCTAAGTTATTTTGAATGGAAGTCAATGGAACCAGACGGCTTTCCAAGCAGTTTTGGGCCATTTCTGTTGGTCACACACAGTGTGAACAGCAGCTCATGTGATCAAATGAAGCATAAAAGTAAAAATCAACAAAAATGGAGATTCTTTGGACAGCGACAATATAAATGAACCAGTTGTTTTCAGAAACCTCATGTGTGAATTAGGGCAGTCACAGTTAGTTTTAATTCAATTAATTCTTTCCAAGGATCAGTTTTGTCATTAGTTCACAGTTTGTTTGATAAACAGGACGTTGCCTGGTCATTTATAAAGCTTTGCTTGGTGGGGGAAGCTAGCTCTCAGCTACTCTATATTATATATCTATATAATATAGAGTATCTAGTTTCTCTAACTCTATTTTTTGTGCATCACTGAAAAGAAGAAACCCACACTAGCAGGATCTTAGAATTTGGATGTACTATAAATAAAATGTGCGTTCTGAGTATTTACCAATGCTTTCTTAAAATCTTTCTTTAAAGTCTGAAGGATTCTGGAATCTTTTGAATCTCTGGCCTAGTGCGTTGTTGCTCAGCTAGGCCTATTTTGTTTTGTTTGAGTTATTATATAACCATAAAAACTACAGGATCAGTTGCTTTTAACTTGACTTACTTGATAGTGTTCATGCACTGGCATTTCTTGAAAATGGTTTTAATTAATTCATAAATTTATTTATAAATACTTATTTAGGGGACTCTTTCTTGCTTATAATGCTAGGATATTTGTAGTTGGTATGGCTTCTCTTTGACCTTATGTTAAAATTAGGAAAGGCAGTTTGAAAGCAGATTAACTTGTAATGTCTACTAAGGTAATTTACTAGAAGTGCTTGTATCAGAGTGTCAAACCTAGTTTATTTATAGTTTTAATTCAGATATAAACGGTTGCTGTAGTAAACACAGATTTACATTAAAAGAAGTTAACATATGCAGGTACATTGCCAGCGGTAAGGAAAGCAGTTTGTGATTCAGTATTGATTATTCTCACTCTTAGCTTATTGAAACAAGGTGAGACATTATGTCTGAAATATGCATTTTGGGCAGATTCAGTTGAAGGTTAAAACAGATGAGGTGGTGTTTTGCCTCCTCTGGTACAAAGATGGAAAGTGCAGTACAGTCACAAGCACTGTAAGTGCAGGCCATTGTAGGCGAAACCGAGGTAGTAACTCTGCTCCAAGACTCGTTTTTGCCTTTCGCACAGTGTGTGGTCTTTTCAACTTTTCTGATTTGCCATATATACGTTTGCCGTATACACTCATCATCAAAAAGAATAGCTGCACACAGAAGGAAGTGTAGGAGTGCGGTGCTGTTGGGGAGGAAGATAAAGGTCACCAGGATCAATAACTGATGATCAGTTTAGACTGATATGATCAATATATTATTTGAGCTACACCTACAGAAGTCTGTCTCTCAGTATGGCATTGGACCCCAGGCGTCTCGGTATGGACCTGTAGAGGTTCCTAATGGTGTCCTGTGATAATCCATTCCATGCAGCTTGAATATCCTCACACAGTTCCTGCAGATTTTGCCTTAGGGGTGCAGGTGGAGTGGCCTTCTGTGAGGGACCGGTGATGCATGACCATTGCAGTGTTTGCCGACATTGATGAGGTGTTAAGGGCAGTGGTCATAACGGCCTGCGTGCATGTAGTCCTGTGTTGTGTAGCCGTCTGCCACTGGTGCTGGCACCAACAGGATGATCATGGAGCCATCTGGAAATGGCTGTTGGGTCAGTCAGGTACAGTGATAAGGCCTGTACTTGTGTGAATCATTCTCATGTCTCCCCATGTCAAACATAACCACCAAGTTTCATCGCTGTTGGTGGATTCCTTCTGGGTGCAGCTATTTGTGCCGCTATTCTTTTGATGATGAGAGTAAAATTTAAACAATAGCCCTAAAAATAATAAACCACAATCCATGCTCTGCTTGATCTTAATCTTCCCGATAGCCGTTGCTCTTTCTGAGTACTTACGACCGCTGCATGTGCTGGTATACGGCAAATGCATTTATTTCCGTAGTTCAAAGTTTCGGAACATGTTTACATTAGGATTAAATGCCTTGCTCTCCGCATCCACTGAAGTTGGAAATACATATTTCATAATGGACTGAGGCAGACTGAGGAATTACCATATGGACCACAGAAGGAGTCAAGCGAAGAAAGTGCAGGTCTGCCGTACACGTTCCCTTTCTCCTAGCTGATCACAGAAGCCTACAGCTCGCAGGTCCCGCGGCCGCGGTCTTGTAGGCAGGCTCGTTCTTTCATGTGCTGCCAGTTCCTCTAGCTCTGTTTTATCCGAAAAGGATCTGCTGCATTTATTCATTTGTGACATCCAAGCCAGAACCTGTTGCTAAGTGCATCCGTGTTATTTAAAGCCGGACCAGGTGTCAGTAGGTGGGTCGGAGTCGGAGGAATTTTTAATGTCGGAAGTGATTGAAGTTCCCACTCGCCTGGCTCGGGTCCAAATCAGCAAGGTTTCACCGCGACCGCGAGTCATTCCTGTTGAGACTAAAGCGCGGCGGTTAGAGGAAGCTTTATAGGCCGCTCTAGCACACATCTACACGCTCGCCTTCCCTGTCTGCACAGAGAGCTAACTGACAAAGCTCTGAGCAAACACGCTTGAAATGTGCCTCCCCATCTCGAATTAAAAGGTTACCTGCTCCCGTGTCAAGCTCATGTATATAAATACTCTCTCCCTCTGTTTGCATACTAAGATAGCTCTCCTCGCAGGGAAAGAGTCAGACTTTAATGTTGCCTGGCTCCTGGAGCAGAGTCGGGCCTAGCGAGCGCTTGTCTGTCCCTACAGGGAGGAATAAAAGTGGGGGAAAGACCTCAGCAATCAATCCAGCGTGTCTGGTGGAGGTAGCCTGGAGCCAGAGAAGGCAGCTGGACCGCGTGTTTGCCTGCTCTAATAGAAACAAGTTAATATAGTGCCAACTGCATGAGCATTAGTGAGCCGCCTCCAGCTGTTTTATAATGAATTCCCACGTGAGCGGGGAAAAATCAGAATGGGTATTTTACTGCAGGGGGTTACACAAACCCAGCACATCACCTTCTACACATCTCTCTCCCTTTCTCTCTGCCTTCTTTCGCTTGCTCTCTCTCTCTCTCTTTCTCTCTGCTCGTATCCAATCTGCCTCCCTCTCATCCCTGCTTCTCTTCTCCTGTATCTTCTTAACCCCTGTCCGACAAACCCTCATTGACATTTGAAGATTGAAAGAAGGTATCACATGCTTTTAGCTGGTGGGCATCCATATGATTGAGCTCGTTGGTATCTGCTTAGCTTACAGCTTAATTACCTTAGCAGCATTCCTGAGATCAAATTTCACATATGCACCCTGGACACTTTTGATAGTTTAGCTTCTAATCTTTTGTGGATCGGCTTACTAAGAGGCTGTATCAATAATAGCCTCTTCCCATCTCTTTTAGTGAAGAGCAGACTCTAAATGCTTGTCCTGTGGAAAAACGGAGCGGAGAAGGGCATGATGGGTGGAATAAGCTGCTGTTAATTTGGGAAAAATGAGCGCACACAGGATTTTACACCTACTTGGGCATTGGAATCGTAGCCAAATAAGACCCAACCACAAATACAGTGCAAGTGTGAACACTTCTAGTGTGCATTGAGAACAGATATGTTCGTTCGAACCGCTTCAGGAGGTGCTCTAAGACTCGTTTGAGCCACATTATATCGTCGCTGTCCGAAAAAAAACATGCATCTCCAGTTTTGTTGATTTTTACTTTATGCCTCATTTGATCACATGAGCTGCTTTTTGCACTTTGTGGAAATTTCACGAAGAGTGGATGAACAGAAATGGCCCAAACTGCTTGCAAAGATGGCTCCATTGACTTCTATTCAAATTAAAACTCCATTCAACTCTCCTGTGGATTTGCCATTGTGGAGATACCTGTTTTTCTTTGGACAGCAACGATATAGGACCATAAATACAGGGGTTGGACAATGAAACTGAAACACCTGTCATTTTAGTGTGGGAGGTCTCATGGCTAAATTGGACCAGCCTGGTGGCCAATCTTCATTAACTGCACATTGCACCAGTAAGAGCAGAGTGTGAAGGTTCAGTTAGCAGGTAAGAGCACAGTTCTGCTCAAAATACTGCAATGCACACAGCATTATGGGTGACATACCAGAGTTCAAAAGAGGACAGAGTGTTGGTGCACGTCTTGCTGGCGCATCTGTGACCAAGACAGCAAGTCTTTGTGCTGTATCAAGAGCCACGGTATCCAGGGTAATGTCAGCATACCACCAAGAAGGACGAACCTCCACCAGCATCACGTAGTGACCTGGCCACTATCCTGCAAGAAGAATGGCTTAAACTCCCTCTGACCACTGTGCAGGACGCAGTATATGTCATTCCCAAGACCAACTGACGCTGTATTGGCCGCAAAAGGAGGCCCTACACCATACTAATAAATGACTGTGGTCTAAAACCAGGTGTTTCAGTTCCATTGTCCAACCCCTGTACATCTGTCTCTCAGAGATACAGCCACCAAATACCCTCCCGGTACAAGCCAAACCCCTGTACATAGGGTGGGCACATGATCACTGTCTCCAAGAAGAATAATGGTTTTAGTAATATGGACAGACACTACCGTGCTAAACAAACTGCAGATGACTGAGCGCTGCGCATTCCATCCCATACAGCAATCAGATTTCCGGCTAACCTGGAGATGCATCTGACTAAGTGTAAATGTATGGAGCTACAATCATATCAGTATACAATCCAGGTACTAGTCACATGACATGACCAGGTGTAAACAAGGACACCTTAAGTCTCAACCAGCTCTGTGCGGTTTGATCATTTGGCCTTCTTTGTGCCAACTCTGCCCAATTAACCACTCAGGTGAAACGAGAACACAGGTGTCTACACACTAGTGATAGATTCATATGCATGCAGATCCCATCCACCTAAAAGGCAGAAACAAAGAATAACGGATCGTCCAAAAGACATTTAAGGGATGGCCCTATACAGAGCCAGGCAGAGAACAGCAGCAAGGGTTAGGAAGTCTTATAGAAAAGGAGAGGAGAACTCTTTATTGAGTCTGTGCTCATTCATCCATAGCTCCTGGTCCAATCTGTTGCAACAGAAGTCGAAATGGTTTGGACTTTTTCTGTGAATGATGGAGCGTCTTTTCTCAGCATACAGGCGCATTTGTAATCCGACAGAGCTACTGAAGCATCCCAAGTTTAATATTCTGGGGGACTGCGTTTCTTTTTTTTTTTTTTTACTTTTTATTGTCAGTTTTTCATAGACATAGACAGAATAATTATGTTGCATATGTTTTTTAATTAAAAAATAGTAATAATAATAAATAAAATGAAATTAAACTAAGAAAAAAAAGGGGGTTAAATAAATAAAGATTGGAAAAGATAAATATAAGCGTATACACAGATGCACACACATACACATATACATATATACACATATGCATACATACACATACACACACAATCCTCAGGGGCTGTACACCCAACTTAGTATCAATCTTTCACATGGCTTTGGTTAATGACAAATAACCAAACCTTGAGCACAGGGAGAAACATTCCACCACTACTCCGGAATGGCTGTAAGTGAGAGCCTTTCTATGAATGTAAAGAAAGGATGCCATGATCTTTCAAATTTTGAAGAAGAACCAATCAGGGTGCATCGGATTCTCTCTAAAGTGCTGTAATGAAGGACATCTCTAATCCATTCTGGGTATGTAGGAGGAACTGAATGTTTCCACTTCAACAAAACGAGACGTCTTGCCAGTAGAGACACAAACGCTACAAAGTCAGAATATCGCTTCGGGTTCAACAGGGGACTGCGTTTCTAAAGCTACGTCAGCCTCTAGTGCAGAAGCATCCTACCTTTACCTGATGCCGTTTGTTTGAATTTGCTAACGTTCTGAAATTTTTGATTTTTTTTTATTGATTTGTATTTAAGTACTGAAGGCTCTACACACCGAGGTTTTTCACTCACCTTCACACCTGTGAAAATGTGACATGACACTAAAAGTGATTTCATTTGATTTGAGCTCTGCATTTAAATGTACTAATCAAGATACCACACCTGCAGTGCACTTCAGGAGAGCCAGGTGTCATACTCAAACCCTAAACGTGATTACAGACCAGTTAGGTTCATAAACGAGGCAGATCTCTTCTGTGTGAATCTTTTAATTCACGGTGATGCTTCGACACTCTCTGAATCCTGCTTCACTGGTGTTCCGGAAAGGTTCAGTGTTCAGTGTTGCCGTAACTGAAATGGACTCCATTAACGATCAGTCCTGTGTGAAGTTTGAGGGCAGGTCTTTTACAAGCTGTTGTCTGTTTGGGTTGCAGGCTTCAGCAGGCAGATAGTGCAGATTCTAAAGGACCACAGCGTTCAGTACAGCAGCTTTGATATCCTGTCAGACGAGGAGGTTCGGCAGGGGCTGAAGACCTACTCCAACTGGCCCACCTACCCTCAGGTGTATGTCAAAGGTGATCTGATTGGAGGGCTGGACATTGTCAAGGTAAGGGGAGCTGTGTGTGGCATGCTACCTTAAACGCTGTACACTGTTGCCTTATTTTGTGTGTTATTGTTTTCATTAAACGTTTTAGAAATGTTAACTTCATGTGAGGTAAGATGTGAAGGAGAAGCAAAGAATGAATGAGAAGCTGTTCCTTTAAATAATAAAAAAAAAAAATTCGACCTGTACCTGCAACAGTTCAGAACTGGTCAAAGGCCATAGCTTTTGTCAAGACCCTTTATGACTACATTGATCTACTGTTGGTGGTTGCTGCTCTGCTGCTGCTTCTTCTTCTTCTTTAATATTTTGAATGAACTGCCTCCTAATGGCTTGGGCATGGACACATTCTCTCACTAATTACCCCACCCCCAGTTAATTTTGTATTTATTTATTCATTTTTCTTACATGTATTTCCTTTTTTATTTTATTGTTTCAGTTTTTCAATATTATTATTTTTTATTATTATTTGTTTATTTATTTCGGTTATTATTATTATTATTATTATTATTATTATTATTATTATTATTGTTGTTGTTGTTATTATTGTTATTAATTTTATTTGTCTGTATTATTTTTTTATAATATATTATACATTATTTATATATTATTTTTGTCTCTTTCTGTCTGTATTATTATTATTATTATATTAATAATTTGTATCTCTTTCTGTCGGTTTGTAACCGAACTCATATATTGCTGTGTTTTTTGTATTATGAAAAAAGTTAAACACTCATTAACAAAAAGAAAAAAAGTTAACCTGGGAAAAAAAGCTACAACATGCTGATTAACACTGCCAAAAAGAATTTCCAAAAGCAGATTGTTCATTGTAATAGTCACTAAGCACTCTGGTCACTGGTATACAGCATTAAAATAGTTGCTAATAGAAAAATATATAAAAAATATATATTTTTTTTGAGTAGCATCCCTAAAAACACTAATGTTTATATTGATATTCATTTATTTTTATTTTTTGTCACAAAGTTACAAATATTACACATTTATATATTACGGACTTTCCAAAGTTGCCCTGAGATGGATGTGCTATAATGTGATGTCACATATGTCTTAACTTTTTCTGCATAGCTAGATAGCGGGACAAGGAAGTTCAGAAGTAAGAAGCAAGTTCCGTCTTTTTAAAATCTTTATTTAGCAGTGTGTGTTTGTAGTCAGTGTAGCCGGTTTACTGAATGCATCTTCATTGCCAAGTACAGATGAAACTGTATGACTATTACTATAGCAGACCAAACTGACCAGTTATCAGCGTTATTACTGTATTATTAATGGAAAATGTGCTGAAAATGTTCAGACTGTACTGAAACACACACTGAAGTTATTTCATCAATTTTAATATTGAAAACCACAAATAGAATTAGCTGCACTTTTGTGTGCATTAAAATTCTAGTAATAAAATAACTAATAAATATAATAAATATGAATAAAAATAAAATAATAAATGTTTTATGGAAGCATATGGAAACCGTATTAAACGTGGAGGTTCAAACGCGAGAGGTTAAAATATTGTATCATGTTTTAGCGTTAATTTAGTGGAGGCGTCACTTAACATCACTGCTTCTTCTCTGATAGGCCCATCAGAATATCCTGACCTGCTATTTTAATGCTGGGAACATTTCCGTCTAAGGACTGTTAGACCGAACTGTAGGTTAATACAAGGCTGGAATCAACTTCCTGTTCGCCAGCTTCTTGTTCCTCTTACACCGCATTCACTTTGCCGCCGCACCCAGGACCTTATTACAACTGCTGCACAGTTTAAGGTGGAACAGGGAAATGCTGGTAGGCTGTTATGATTAGGGAGGTGTGAGCTGTCTGGAGTTAGCACAAGGCAGCACAGTCATCAAAACACATTCCTAATAAAGTGGTGGGTGGTGGTCACAAAGAGAGCCCCCCCCTTCACTGTGATCTTCTTTCTGTATGTTCAGCAGACAGGGTGACCAGGTCTTCAGGTTTCTTCTTCATTCGTATATAAACTAAATTACGACCACGTTTCAGACTTACTTTTCTCAAGACGGCTGAAACACCTCCATCGCTGCCTTGTGCTATCTTTTCCCTTGACCTAAAACAAACCCACGCTGGGTGCTGGCCTTCGTCTGGGGGACTATTAGTAACCTGTGTTGATGCTGGAGAGTATTTAACGAGATTTTTAAAGCGTGATAACCACGGTTTTAATGAGAATACATTTTTTTTATGAATTTGACTGTGAAACCGGAAATTGTTCCATCACTATCACTAACATTTATTCGAAACTGAGGGTTCTAGATTGTACTGATTCATACGGAAAAGCTCTACATGTCCTGAATCAGCTAACATGATCAGCTAGCCAACTGTATGTGTCTCCATCCTTCAGCGGTGTAGCGGATAAACTAAGTAATGAAATGAGCACCGCCTTAACAGACTGTTCTCCAGTATTTGAGTTATTCAGACCAGCCCGGATGTAGAGGCATTCATCAGAGATTTCCCAAGCCTAGTTTCAAGAGGCTTAATCCTTATAGACAATAATGAGAATTCAATAACTTAGAATTCAGAATTCTTATACTAATGCTGCGTTCGAGTGGTGTTGGAAATTGGGGATTACTGATTGTCCCACTTGTAGATTGCACTCGTATTTACAACAGGTGAACTCGAGATTCCAGATGATTCCCGAGTTTACTAGATGCGACATGACGCGACCTTTTGCACCGGTGGAAATGCTAAACTTGAGGTGAATATGGTGAATTATATATCTGATGTGCTTGTGTTGGATCTGTGTGCTTTTTAACACAGTAATTAAAAAGCAGGGTATTTATTTTCTAGGGTTATTCTCTGGATCTCCTTCCTTTCGTTTCTGTGTGGCGGCTGTATCAGCAAACACACACCCAAACGGAGTGAAGCTGTATGTACTAGTTAACCGTCAGGTATACACAACCTTCTGATGAGCACCTGAACGGAGCGTTACTCTCAACTTTTCCAGGAGTAAGACTGGGCTTCAGCTCAGGCCTGTTGAAGAAAGTTCAGATTAAAGGTCTTTCTCCTCTAGCTGGTTAAAGAATTGAGGATGTGTGGTCTTAGGGACGGTCTGAGACTCTGTCTGTGTGTGTTCTTGTTTTCTGCTTGTTGTTTTTATCTTTGGTGCTTGGCTGCTTCTGCAGTCCCTTCGAGCTCATTCTGCTTAAAGCAAGCACAGCGCCCCTGCTGTGAAAGGAGATATAGATTAGCCAACTACAGACTCCTTCGTTTATTCCTTCTCTCTGCTGCTTCTGGAGAAGTACCCCTCCTTCATTAAAAGAGTCAGTTCACCTGCACAGCGTGGTTAAAGAACTCAGCAGGGTGCCGCTTAGCTGGAGTACAGCGTGCGTGTATGCGTTCAGCAGCAGAGGGATGAAAGTGTGTGTGTGTGTGTGTGTGTGTGTGTGTGTGTGTGTGTGTGTGTGTGAGTGTGTGAGCTGCAGTTTCACTGTTTCTGCTTCTGTATCCACTGTAGGAGATGGTTGAATCTGGCGAGATTGAGAATACCTTTCCCAAGACTGTCACACTGGAGCACAGGTAACTCACACCCAAACATATGTGTATATATATATATATATATATATATATATATGTATGTATACACATACATACACGCACTTAAAACAAAGGAAATGGTGTGAATGAGTGAATATTCTCTTCCAACAGGTTGAAATCACTTGTAAACAAATGTCCCGTCATGCTCTTTATGAAAGGAAATAAAGAGGTGAGTGGTGTACGTTATTATATATTATATTATTATAACACATTTTTATCTAGCACTGTTCTTTGTCTTTAACTCACACCTGTAATATGTATGATTTATTACCATGGGATAAGCAAACTCACCATAAATGACTGAGATGGGAGTGTGTAATCGACTTATTCACCTCCTTCACCTCCAAAAGAATGTGCCTAATACGTGACCTCCACTGCTCACCACTAGAAAACTTGGTGCCTGATTTCAATTTAGTGCGAATGGTTTCAATAAATAGTGTATATATATATATCGTCACTGTCCAAAGAAAAACAGGTATCTCCAAAATGGCAACTTTACAGGAGAGGCCAAAAATCTCTTTTATTTTGAATGGAAGTCAATAGAACCAGGCATCTTTCCAAGCAGTTTTGGGAGGTTTCTGTTGGTCCATTCTTTATGAATCTCCACACAGTGTAAACAGCAGCTCATGTGATCAAATGAGGCATAAAAGTAGAAATCAACAAAAATGGAGATATGTTTTTCTTTATATATATATATATATATTCTTGAGCCCCTCCATACAAAACAGCAAAGAACTCTTTTTTCACAGGATATGACAGAACATTCACACCATGTAGATTCACTACATGACTACAGACTTTTGCCAGAGTCTAAAACAGTACATATCATCACTGGCCAAAGAAAAACATGTATCTTCATTTTTGTCGATTTTTACTTTTGTGCATGATTGGAACACAGCAGCTGCTGTTTGGACTGAGAGAAAAATTCTTGGTGAATGGACCAATAGAAATGCCCCAAAATGGCTTTGTCTGGTTCCATTGACTCTCATTATAGTTGAATGGAGCTTTTTTATTCTCCTGTAAAAGTCGGCATTTAGGAGATACTTGTTTTTCATTGGACAGCGACGGTATCCCGATATACCACATACTCTTGATTGATCACAGTATCATATTTCTGCCAGATATTTAGCTGTGTAAAAACTTTGATTTTTTCATATAGACAATTTAAAAGCTCTACTCTTTCAGCTTGGGACACACCAATAGAATTGGTCCAGAACTAGAAGCAATCTTGTTATATCAGCCTCTATTTAAGGAAGCTGTTTTATCCTCCTGTGAAGTTCCATTTCTTCCCATGAGTGCTCGTTTATAGTTTGGTGTCTTTACTTTTATTCTAAAGCAAAGCATTAAGCTCAAAGTAGGAGAACCTTATTTTAAAGCCGTGTCTGAGCTTTGAAATGGTAGTGTATATGTAAGTATCTCCAAGTGGTAACTTCACAGGAGAGGGTGAAACCCTTTTAACCTAGGTTAACATAAAGAGATTGTACTCCAAGCAGTTATAGTCATTTTGGTAATACTTAAGGTAACCAGAGGTTCCTTACTCTGGTCCTGGAGATGCCCAGCACATGTTGTGTTTTCCTGCCAGACTGTACCCACTACAGCTCAGGAAGTGCTTGCTGATTAGCAGATTAGTTGGATCAGGTGTGTCGGGAGCAGGGCAAACTCCAAGGTCTGCAGGGCAGGAGGTCCTTCGGGGCCAAAGATGGGAGCTTTGTGTTGTAAAGGGTTATGCACACTCGCACATGTCCTTTATAGAAATGGTTCTCTAAGGAACCCTCCATTAAATGTTCTTTAGAAATCAAAGGGCGGTTCTTTAACGGCTTCATGCCGAGAAGGTGTTTTGTTTTTGAGAGTGTAGTTCTCTGGTGCTCTCTCTTAAAAAGAGACCACAGATGACTTGCAGTGAAGACAGACAGAAACACATTATCATACATTTGGAGAAGCTGTCCAGAAAGTGGGCTGTACAGGAAATCAATGTTGTGTGCCTGAAAGAGTGGAGAGAGCTGGAGTTCTCCATCTTTAATGGGGGAGAAAGACCCCTCACCTCTCTCTTCATATCACTATTGATTTCTCCAGCTTACACATGAAAGCAGTTCTTTTGGAGTAGTTTTAAACCGGTTCTCTTGAGATCCCTCGCTCTTTTTTTCCTCCTCACACTTGCGCTTCTCTCTCTCTCTCTCTCTCTCTCTCTCTCTCTCTCTCTCTCTCTCTCTCTCTCTCTCTCTCTCTCTCTCCCTCTCTCGTTGATAAGGATCTTACTTCTCTCGCGGTGGAGACAGTTCTAAAGTGTAGACTTTACAGACAGCGGCGGTTGTACGCTGCTAAATGAAAGCCTGGTTTGGTACCAGCCTGTGGTCTGAAGAGCTAGCGACAGCTGGCTCTGAAAATCCACAGTGCTGAGTTTCCCTTTGAGCTTCCAACAGACTGAGAGAGTAGAGTGTCTGCCTCTTCAGGGAGAGTTTGGAAGACTAAATCCCTGCTTCCTGTGATTGCACTCATTCCACTCCTCTGCACTCTGTGCAAATATGTGCCTGTTCTACCTTCCCTAATGTGTGTTTATGGATTTAGGTCGCCAAGTGTGGATTCAGCCGGCAGATTCTTGAAATAATGAACGCCGCGGGGTAAAACATTTACATCTTACTTCGTTCACCTCATATATATTACTATAAGCTCACCGGACAAAAAAAATGAGTCACCTTGCATGTTTAAGGTGGTAGTAACTTCAGGCTCCTGCAGATGGGGCTGAACGAGGATGATCAGGCTATGAATACCTGTGGGGTGTGAGGGACGGGATCCCTAGATTGTAAAGAAGTGGTACAGTGCAGGGAATGTCTCGTTCCATGTGTGGTAAACGGCTCCAGAGCAGATGTTAATGATTGGCTAAAAGGAGGGACTGCATGTGGGCGTGGCCACAGACCATAGTGTGAAGGAAGTAGCTGAATCTGAAGGTGTATGGAAGCGTACGGTCATACGGGTCTACCAGCAGTGGCTCCAGTCTACAGGGAACTCTCCTTGGAATGCCAGGGAAGGCCTCCACCAAATCTAGACCAACTGACCAATTCTTTGACACAAGAGTGTCAAAACATGGTCCATGCCAAATCCAATCAGAGCACAGTTATTGGTGCTTGTGCAGGTGTTACATGGTATTAGGTCAGTTTCAGTTACAGGTCAGCTTGTCCGGTGAGTTTATTTAAGGGAGTGTTCATAAGAAAGAAAATGTTGTTCATTAGAATGTTGGGTGTGAAAAAATTGAAGACCCTTTGCATTGTAACAGTCAACTTGTTTTATTTTGCAGGGTTGAATATGACACCTTTGATATTCTTCAAGACGAAGAGGTAAAATGAGTGAAGTCTCTCTGAATTGTCTCCACTCTTACTGTAGTTTTCTGTGGTCTGTCTGTCTATCCGTCCGTCCGTCCACACTCACCAAGCTCTCCTTGTATCAGCTTCACTTACCATATGGGAGCACTACACTAGTCCTTTGCATACCTTGTTACCCTGTTCTTCAGTAACCAGGACCACCACAGTGTAGATGCAGGGACACTGTCCACTATTAGACACTCCTACGTTGTTGGTCCATCATGTAGATGTGAGGTCAGAGACGATAGCTCATCTGCTGGTGGGTAATTCACAGTCCTGCAGTAACACTGAGGTGTCCAGCAGCACTGCTGTGTCTGCTCCACTCACACAAGCACAACACACCACCACCACCACGTCAGTAGCGCTGCAGTGCTAAAAATGATTTACCACTCTCATCACACCTGCTCTGTGGTGGTCCTGTGGGGGTCCTGACCATTGAAGAACAGTGTAATACTGTATACAGAGAAACAGGTGGACTATAGTCTGGAACCGTAGAACAACAGAGTGTCCTATACGGTCAGTGGAGCTGATAACATGGACAGTGAGTATGTAAACAAGGAGGTGAGTGTGTATTTATGGGTCTGGGTGTTACACAGCCTAGAGAGTTCAGTCTGTTCCTATGGTGGTTTGTGGTAATTGTTTAAGATTAATAATTTCAATGGTTTAATGGAATGATTGAATGCGTTAATGACTGAATTTTCTTAAGCAACACGTTTGTTTTGGTCAGATGTTACTTCACTCATTTCGTTACTGTTGTTTGGTTACTGTTTACTGTTGCGTCTGTTCTTTCAGGTTCGGCAGGGCCTAAAGGCATATTCCAACTGGCCTACATATCCACAGCTTTACGTAAAAGGAGAACTCATCGGAGGACTGGACATCATCAAGGTGATGACCACATTATCCAATGACAGACTCACCCTCACTTCAGCTATATATCTATATATCATTAATGCTCTTATATCAGATAAGCTGTACAAGGAACAATCAGGTTCAGGCAAAACAGTGATCCTCATTATGTATGATAAGGCTATTAACACTCAAAGTCAGCTGGTGTGTTTCATAGTTTGGCGTTATTGACAACAAGTTTAATATTTTCTGTTTGTTATTGATGACTGTGGACCTCAGGGTCATGGGGAGTTAGGAGTGGATGCACTCTTCATGTTCATGTTAGGAAGAGTGTCCAGAGAGGGTTCCTTTCAGGCCACAGTCTTGCAGAGATCAGCCTTCATCCTCTTATAACACTCAGAATTTAACCGTGAAGGTCTCGCTAATTAGGTGTGTTAAATATGAAGTAACTCTAAAACTGGAGTGCTGTGGAAGCTCTGTAAACACTGTTTGACACGCCTGGTGTATATAGTTCCTGACGCATCATTGTCATTTGAGCATGACACATAACTTATAGACAGAGGTTTGTCTCCAAACCATACAAAGAACCACTTCTATTTATCAGCCTTTGGTGGTATGTATAATCTTTAGCTTAAGTAAATGTGTTTAATATGTAGTTTTTTTTGTTTTTTTTTTTTACTGTGGATTCATCCACAAAACTAAAGATTTCACTCACAGGGCAGAAACTGCAAGTTCTAAAATCGTTATAAAAGTGAAATGCAGTTAGTAGCATTTTTAGATTATTAATAAGTCTAATTTTGTTGGTCCTTATTGGCGAATTAATTTTTTTCCCTCCATTAAATTGCTTTATTGAGCTCATTTTCTTGTATTGTGTAAACTGCTCCCCTACCTACAAATACTGCCTGCAGTATCAGTCCTTGTCCACAAGAGGGCAGACAAATCCCACATATGAACCCACCTTGCCAAAATGTTCAGTGATACAGAGCCACTGTTATGCTGGTTAGTTATAATGTAGCTCTGAGTAAATGACATTTCCACATTTCCAGGCATGCATATTTGGTTTAGAGACCAATGGAAACCAGCAGAGTCACACACTGAAGTTAGTGTCAGCGTTTACATAATAGCAAATACACTGATCTGGACCACCATGGCACCAGAGTTCTTCAGAAACCCCTACCTGTTGTTTCCACTCTCTGGCCTCTATGAGGTTACATTTCACATATCAAATGTTATAACACTTTCAGACTGTACAACATCTGTTATCATTCTCAACACAGCAGAGACACTGTCATGGTAGTGTGTGTGGTGCTGGTAAAAGAGTCTGTTAAGGCTGCAGTACACCGGATGCATAGTGTTGTCACAGACCATTTGTGATTAAAGGAACCCTGGTTCTTTAACTGGTTCTGTTCAGGCTTCTTGGAACCTCGGTGCTACTCAGAGAACCAGCCTGTGTTTGCACCGGTCTTTACAGAAACCAAGAAGCATCAAAGGAAACAGTAGTAACAAGATGGTGGAGCGTGTAGATTACCTGCGAGAGTTTGTGTTTAATCCAAACGCAAGCACAGATTAACTACTGGTGATAAGAAGATAAGTGTTTCTTTGCCGACCACTAGGTGTCGCCGTTGTTGCCTTCTCTGTCCTCATCAACGGAATAAAACAAAGGCCCAATCCCATTTCTTATATTTACTCCTACCCCTAGATTTTTTTTTTTTATCTAAGGTCTAAAGTAAGGCTAGTAACATTATCTAAGGTCTAAGGTAAGGCTAGTAACATTATCTAAGGTCTAAGGTATGGCTAGTAATGTTATTTAAGGTGTAAGGTAAGCCTAGTAACATTATGTAAGGCTTAAGGTAAGGCTAGTAACGTTATCTAAGGTCTAAGGCAAGCCTAGTAACGTTATCTAAGGTCTAAGGTAAGCCTAGTAACGTTATCTAAGGTCTAAGGTATGGCTAGTAACGTTATCTAAGGTCTGAGGCAAGCCTAGTAACGTTATCTAAGGTCTAAGGTAAGGCTAGTAACGTTATCTAAGGTCTAAGGTAAGCCTAGTAACGTTATCTAAGGTCTAAGGTAAGCCTAGTAACGTTGTCTAAGGTCTAAGGTATGGCTAGTAACGTTATCTAAGGTCTAAGGTAAAGCTGTGCGCGATGTGATGCGTCCAGTCCTCTCCGTTCAGGGGGCCTTTAGGCACAGAGGTCTTCATTACTTCTACTTCTTCATTCCCACATAACAGAACTGCCTTTTGCTTCAACAGGAGCTGAGAGATAACGGTGAGCTGCAGTCGGTGCTCAAAGGAGAGAACTAACGAGAGGAGATGGGGACGAAGTTACGCTGAAGTCTCTGCTGCTGTCATCAGAGGTGCTTCCTAGAGGTCACGGGGGACAACCTCTCCTATTCCACTCGGTTTCATTCTTTATGGAGTTAAGATGAACTAATATGATGATGCAATAGTATTGTGCAAGATCCTATGAATTGAGAAACAATGGCTACCAATCTTAATAAAGCCCTTGCCGCTGTTATAAGTACAAGTTTGTTTACTTTTTTGGCACTTGTGAAGTACTGATTGTGAAGTACTAATGAAATTTAATAAAAAAGCCAGTGGTTGCATGAAGTATAAGGTCTCGGGCAACTGCTGAGTGATTAAATGGTGATGAAAGATGCAATTAGAGGCTCCAGAACATTTAAGGTGGAACACGAAGTTGGTCAAGTAGACTGAGGCTCCAGTGTCGATGGTGTAACTGCTGCGCCATTTAACCCATAAGAGCCCAAACCCAATGAGGGACCGGTTATAAGATTATTAAAGATCAGTCTTATTATGGCAAAGAGGTCACATGGCATCTTCTGTAACTGCTTTAAGGTAAAAATGCTAAACAAGCTTGTATTTCATAATTTTGTTCTAGAAATGGTTCTGTGTAATATACTGTAGAACATGTTGAATAGGTCAAAATAGACTGAGCTGGTTTGGTCTTACGCACTAATCAATCACAATAGCCATTCTCTAAATGAGGTCACAAATTCACATACTGTCATGTGACTGTGTCCCGGTTGTATTGGGTAGGTCACTGTGGGCTCTTATGGGGTAGGAATGGAGAGGATGTAAGAAATGGCTCATTGTCCTTTAATAGCTCAGGCCATGGGGAGAAGCCATGTTGCTTAATCCTTGTGATATTTTGACCAACGCGTGTCACGGATATTTTTATCAAGACCCCAGAGATCGTTAGCTTGTGGGAAAGGAGTATAAAATAGCGACCTTCAAAAAGTTTTAGAGGCATCAGTTTCAAAATGACTATATTATTAACAAAAACTATAAAAAATTAATAACAATAAACTAAAAATTGTCTTTGTGTTATTGGTTGTTATTGGTTGGCATCACACTTTATATGTACCTTTTATATACACAGCATTAAGCAGACACTCTTATCCAGAGAGGCTTATAGAAGGGCTTTGTGTTTAGTCAGACTTGTATCTTAGCTAGTACTAATATGTTAAAAGCCCAAACCCTTGAGTTCAGACGCTGCCAGAACAAGGGCCAGTGCTGATACCTCGAAAGGATCATTCAGATTTACATGCAGCATTGATGCGATACCTAGAAAAGGAAGAGTTAAGTGCAGCATTGGTGCAATACCATCCATTTCAGAAAATACATTAGTGAGATTAGTGCTCATCTAAGTGGTTAACAAATAGATGGTCTTCAGATGGTCTGTTCAGACAGCCAGAGGGGGTTTATTCCATCACATGGGTGCCATGACAACAGAAGAGTCTTAACGCCATCTATAAGATAAGATGCCTGTATTGTCATTGCACAGTACAACGAAATTGATTAGCAATCCAACAGCACCTTACACACAAAATAATACAACATAGGGCTAAATATATAAAGTGCAGAAATGAGAGAGAGACAGAGGAAATAATAAAATAATAAAAAAAATAATATGCATATATACACATTGCCTAAATAATATTTAAATATAATAAGTGACTATAAAACTGTATGTTCTAAACCGACAATAAACTAATAGCTAACAAAGTTATATTTATATTTCATGCATGTTGACGGGTGGCGTGTCAGGCCAAGCACAAAGAGCTCTGGCTACAGATGGGCTGTTGACCATGGCCATAAGGTCAGGAGAGGCTGGTCCATTCCTGGCTTCGTAGACACGCATCAGAGCATGAGTAAGCTTGGACAGATTGAAAGCAAGCTGCACTGCTTCACCCTGGACCGAGATGAAGTAATACAGCCTTGAAATGACGACAAGAGACTGGATGAGCATCCGGCTGGCCTCCTAAAAGGGAAAGGGTCAAATCCGCTGGATGTTGTAGAGAAGAATTCTGCATGAGTAAGTAGGGTTTACAGTATGTGTTGAGAATGATAACTGGTCATCCAGCATGACATCAAGGCTTCTTGCATCCTCAGACGGAACAATCAAGGAGCTGTCAGGACCTGTAGTCATCCAGCGATGAACAGCGGCTCAGCGTGGCTAGGATTGAGCTTCAAGTGGTGAAGTGTCATCCATGAAAGGACGGGAGTCACACATGCCAAGAGCCGAGTACCAGATGGTAGGAAGGGCAGCGTTAGTTGAGTGTCGTCGGCATAACAGTGGTAAGAGAAGCCATGAGAGGTAATTACATCATAAAGGGAATGGGTGTAGAGTGAAAAGGGAAGAGGACCCAAAGCGGACCCTTGAGGGACGCCACTGGAGAGACCCGGAGTAGAGATGGACCCTTCCGTATTACCTGGTAAGAGGCCTCTTCCAGATAGGATGCAGAACACTTCCATTGAGCGTCCTTAACACTAACACTGTTTCCCAAAAAGTCCCACCATTTTTGGGGGGGCTATTGACGTTTGCACTTCAGTAACATGGTGGTCCGAAAATGAGCTTGCAGTATCCCCTCAAACTCGAGTGCCCTAAACACCACATAAATGGTTTGTGTGTTTGTGCGCCATCACAAAACACCATACTGCCCCTCAGTATTCATCTGGCGCACGTACAGCGTGAGCTACGGCGATCAGATGTGACCGCCGTACCATCATCACCTGCTCAAATTGCAGTCGGCTTGAGCACCTGCCAGAAAAGGATGTGCCTCCGTTATTATAAATAACCGAATCATAAATATTTATCAACAGGCGGGTGCGAGGTCGACTCTCGCCTCGTCTGGCTTCGAGCCGGGAGGACGGGGCAGCCATTAGCCCCCTGCTCTTCTACACACACTCACACCTGTGGCTTTATGGGTAATTACTGCACTCCCACTGACGCCCCAGCTGTGCTGAAGAGGAAACCGTTTGAACACTGCAGCATGCCACCCGCTCAAATATTCAGTCATTATTACATGTATGCATAGAGGTACATGTGCCTGTGGTTTATCGTATACAGTGAAGCTCCGTGAGGACCGCTCTCATAGGCAAACATGCACGCACATACAGCTGATTCCCTGCAAGCGTGCTTTAGAGGATTGCCCGAAGCACCACATGCAGATTTGACTCTCCTCCTTCATCAATATTCAAATCCATTTTAATGTGACTCACATGCATTAGTGTTGTCTCATAGGGAGGCCATCTCGTTATAATGGCCATCTTATTCAAATTCAGATGCTGCCTGCGACAAATTGGTTTATAATTTCAATCTGAGGGGAATATAATGCTTTAATAGAAAAATAAGTATGTGGTGTGTTCATTCCTTTTGCGGTGTTTACATGTTTACCATTTATTGCAGACTTCGTCTTACTTGTTGAGGTACAGGGGTTGGACAATGAAACTGAAACACCTGGTTTTAGACCACAATCATTTATTAGTATGGTGTAGGGCCTCCTTTGGCGGCCAATACAGCGTCAGTTCGTCTTGGGAATGACATATACTGCGTCCTGCACAGTGGTCAGAGGGAGTTTAAGCTATTCTTCTTGCAGGATAGTGGCCAGGTCACTACGTGATGCTGGTGGAGGTTCGTCCTTCTTGGTGGTATGCTGACATTACCCTGGATACCGTGGCTCTTGATACATCACAAAGACTTGCTGTCTTGGTCACAGATGCGCCAGCAAGACGTGCACCAACAGTTTGTCCTCTTTTGAACTCTGGTATGTCACCCATAATGCTGTGTGCATTGCAGTATTTTGAGCAGAACTGTGCTCTTACCTGCTAACTGAACCTTCACACTCTGCTCTTACTGGTGCAATGTGCAGTTAATGAAGATTGGCCACCAGGCTGGTCCAATTTAGCCATGAGACCTCCCACACTAAAATGACAGGTGTTTCAGTTTCATTGTCCAATCCCTGTATGTTAGTTATGTCAAGTCAACATTTATGTATATAGCACTTTTTTACAACAGATGTATTGCAAAGCAGCTTTACAAAGAACCTGGTGGCAAGCCCCCACTGAGCAAGCCGAGGGCGACAGAGGCAAGGAGAAACTCCCTTAGTTAGGAATGAAGAAACCTTGAGAGGAACCAAGACTCTAAAGGGGAACCTATCCTCCTCGGGTCAACACCAGATAACAGGACCACCAAAGAAAGGAGCGTATAGTGTTTGTAGGGTAAAATAATAAATGTGTGGTTAGTCTGTAGTTAAGTAGCTGGGTCATCGGATGGGGCAGCAGGACCCAGCCCAAGCTTCCACAGTGCAGGACAGCCAGGAGCTCCGTGGGGGTTAAAGACAAGCAGTGGCTCCCAGAGCAGATGTAGTACCAGCATCAGACCGCACAGGATGGGCAGCAGTTCAGCTCAGACAGAGAGATCAGACAGACTGTTAGCTCAGACAGACCTGAACACACTGTACTTGATGGTGACTCCGACAGGCCTGGCTATTGCAGCAGAACTAACAGGGAGAGCCAGAAGGTCACAAAGACATGAGGGCTCCCTGAAGAGTCAGCGCCCCTCTGCTCCACCG
>JAMWET010002454.1:365000-390837 GCA_024036415.1 Prochilodus magdalenae
TGCAGCGGGGCTTGTTCCTCAGGTTGAACCGTTGGTCTTATTGTGTTTGAGTTCTGGGAGACTCTGCAATGTTCTCCTGTGTTCACATTCTAGAAGGTTCTGCTACACAGTTCTAGAATAGTCTCTCTCTCTCTCATTCACACTGTTCTAGATTAGACTGTCTCTCATCCATACTGTTTGAGAATGTTCTTCTTTGTTTCGCAAGGTTCAGTATGTTCTCCTCCCATTCACAGGACCCCAAGTCCCCACTGAGTCAGAACACAATGTTCATGTGGACGTTACTTGTCTCTTTAAACTGTCCTGCAATGTTCTCCTCCATTCAAACTCTTCTACATGTTCTCCTCCATTCAAACTGTTCCACAATGTTCTCCTCCTTTCAAACTGTTCTACAATGTTCTCCTTGATCCAAACTCTTCTACAATGTCCTCCTCGATCCAAACTGTTCTGCAACGTCCTCCTCGATCCAAGCTGTTCTACGATATCCTCCTCGATCCAAGCTGTTCTACAATGTTCTCCTTGATCCAAACTCTTCTACAATGTCCTCCTCGATCCAAACTGTTCTGCAACGTCCTCCTCGATCCAAGCTGTTCTACGATGTCCTCCTCGATCCAAGCTGTTCTACGACGTCCTCCTCGATCCAAACTGTTCTACGACGTCCTCCTCGATCCAAACTCTTCTACAATGTCCTCCTTGATCCAAACTCTTCTACAATGTTTCCCTCAATCCAAACTGTTCTACAATGTTCTCCTCGATCCAAACTGTTCTACAATGCCCTCCTCGATCCAAACTGTTCTACAATGTCCTCCTCGATCCAAACTGTTCTACAATGCCCTCCTCGATCCAAACTGTTCTACAATGTCCTCCTCGATCCAAGCTGTTCTACGACGTCCTCCTCGATCCAAGCTGTTCTACGACGTCCTCCTCGATCCAAACTCTTCTACAATGTTTCCCTCAATCCAAACTGTTCTACAATGTCCTCCTCGATCCAAACTGTTCTACAATGCCCTCCTCGATCCAAACTGTTCTACAATGTCCTCCTCGATCCAAGCTGTTCTACGACGTCCTCCTCGATCCAAGCTGTTCTACGACGTCCTCCTCGATCCAAACTCTTCTACAATGTCCTCCTTGATCCAAACTCTTCTACAATGTTTCCCTCAATCCAAACTGTTCTACAATGTTCTCCTCGATCCAAACTGTTCTACAATGCCCTCCTCGATCCAAACTGTTCTACAATGCCCTCCTCGATCCAAACTGTTCTACAATGCCCTCCTCGATCCAAACTGTTCTACAATGTCCTCCTCAGTCCAAACTGTTCTACATGTTCTCCTCCATTCAAACTGTTCTACATGTTCTCCTCTATTCAAACTGTACTACAATGTTCTCCTCGATCCAAATTGTTCTACAATTACCTCCTCGATCCAAACTGTTCTACAATGTCCTCCTCGATCCAAACTGTTCTACAATGTTCTCCTTGATCCAAACTCTTCTACAATGTTTCCCTCAATCCAAACTGTTCTACAATGTTTCCCTCAATCCAAACTGTTCTACAATTACCTCCTCGATCCAAACTGTTCTACAATGTTCTCCTTGATCCAAACTCTTCTACAATGTTTCCCTCAATCCAAACTGTTCTACAATGTTTCCCTCAATCCAAACTGTTCTACAATTACCTCCTCGATCCAAACCGTTCTACAATGTTCTCCTCGATCCAAACTCATCTACAATGTTCTACTTGATCCAAACTGTTCTACAATGCCCTCCTCGATCCAAACTGTTCTACAATGTCCCCCTTGATCCAAACTGCTCTACAATGTTCTCCTCTATTTATACTGTTCTATAATGTTCTCCTCTATTCATATAGTTCTACAGTACAATGTTATCTTCCATTCAAACTGTCCTACAATGTTCTTCTTCATTCATACTGTCCTACAGTGTTCTCTTCCATTCATACTGTCCTACAATGTTCTCCTTTATTCAAACTGCTCTACAATATCTTATATCTACAAATATCTTAATGAATAGTTAATAGCAAGTAAAGAAATGAAGGGAGCATATTCTTTCAACAGACTTCAGAGACTTCAGATTAACCAATGACTAGTTCATCTAAAACCACTGAGAAATGAGATTAAACCTATGATGACTGTGAGGACCTATTAGGGTGAACAAGTAAGGACCCCAAGATAGCAGGTGTACAACATTAACATTGTTCTAGAATGTTCTTTTAACTATAGTTTGTTGTAAAATCTACAAGGTTCACGTTGTTCCAGATACTTCTCAGCATTCATAGTTATTAACCATGTTCTCCTTTATTAACACTGTTCTGAAATGCTCAGAATCATGTCTTTTAAATTTTACAATGTTCAAGAATCTTCTCCATTTGCGAGGTTCTAGAATGCCCTGTAGTTACACAGTTTTAGAATGTTTGACCCCTGCCCACACTGTTCTAGAATGTTCTTCTCCATTCACACTGTTCTAGAACGTTCTTCTTCACGATGCTCTAGGTTTTTTTCCGTTTAACTTCTCTTCATATTGTAGAATGTTCTTCTGTATTTACAGAATGTTCCAGCCCGAATCTACATTGTCCTATAATGCTCTTCTCCATTCATAGTGTTTAGGAATGTCTGGTCTAGACTCCCTGACTCCCTGACTCAACATTTTACACAGTGTCACTGAAACAGAGCGCTGAGGAAACCTTATGATGTACCAAATGGTACTTATAGTGCCCCCTTATGGACATTATTAACCTGCTTAATGTAAGCGAGTGAGTGAGCGACAACCCACCTCCACAGGTTAGCATCTAAAAAGATGTGGAGTAAAATGTGTGTTTGACAGATGGCACAGCTGATCAGTTAGTCGACTCAAAGACAGTTGAGGAGTGGACCTCCCTACATTTTCTTGTGTGGCTGTAGAATTCATATCCATCTTTTTAAACAAGATTAGGTTTAATATTTTGGGATCCATTCCAAGATGTTGATTTCTCTGGTCATCATTTTGATTACTGTAAGTATTGATAGTGATAAATGAATGAAATTTAGAGTTATAAGTAATTATCTTTATATTAAAATGTCTTTTGTTTCATTTTAAGTGGATGCTTGCCTCAACAAACCTTGAAATAGAGTGTGATAGCTTGATGGGCATTAATAATAAAGAAATGAATGTGTGTAACTGTAGGTCTGGTAGAATACATTGTGTTTTGCAGATTAGTATTCTGTTAAAATGTATTTTATTATATATTTTATTATTTTTATTTATTATTATTTTTATTTTTTTAAATGTTCTCTTTCGGTCACTGAGGAAGGTTCTGTCTCCATGGCATGAAAAAAGAACCTTTAGCACACTCCCTCTCCTTCTCTGTGTTTGGTATGCTGAATGAGTTGCCCTCCTAAAACCACTGAGATAACCTCAATTGAATCTCTTTTCGTTTGTGCCCTACTTGCTTGTTTCTTATAGGATATTGGAATTGCCTTGCAAATGGGGGAGGAAGGGTCTAAATTGAACATGTAGCCTATTTCTTAACACCTGTTTTGCAGTAATGAAACTGGTAGAGTTCGACTGGAAAGCTTAACAGCAGATCGGGGCTGTTTCCTTTTTCTTCTGTCAAACTGAACTGGCGTGGGGCCCATAATCTGTTCTTTGTGTCCCCCCTCCCCCTTAATTCTTAGCATTTGATGTGACTGGGACAGGGACGTGCAGCTCCACTGTGTGGCGCCAGAGACCGATATATAGCTTTGGCTGCAGTACCACTTAAAAACTTCAGGGGGTAGTGGTTACAAACAGTCAGTAGATTTACAGTCACATCAAATAACATCCTGCATGTTGCCCTTGAGACAGAAATAGGAGTTAGAGCCTGTGCATGTCAGTAAACGATATTGATAGTGAAGGTGGACATAAATTGTCCAAAATTGATGATTGGAAATTGATGATTGGTAAAGTTTGGGAACTTGATACACTGTATGGCCAAGAATGTGTGGACACCTGACCTATATAAGCTTATTGTAGAATCCATTCCAAAGCCATGGGCATGCAGTCCCATCCCCAGCCCCTTCACACCACCTCCAAGTGAGGTCAGACAATGATGTTGAATGAGAACAGCACTGACTCACAATCTGCATTTCATATCATCCCAAGGGTGTTCAATGGGACTGTGTACTAGGCCACTGGAACGTTAAGTTTTTAGACCATGTCTTTATGGTCCTCGCTGTTTGCCCCATCACACTGGAATTCCATATCAATTCCATATTGTCTTAAATGTATTTGTATGCCGTAGCATTAACATCACGCTAGAACTAAGAGGCCTAAACCCAGACCATTAACACTTCCACCTCCACTAAACTCTACCATTGGCTAGGTATCGTTCTCCTGGCTTTCTCCACACTCGGATTCATTCATCAGATTCCCAGATAGTTACATATAATTCATCACTCCAGTTAGCAAGTTTCTACTGCTTCAGAGTTCAGTCATAGTGACCCTAGGCTTATGTGCAGCTATACACTTCATAAACCACAGCTCTGTAGTAGCAGACTTCTTTTTTTTTTTTCTTGTGTGCCCTGTTGCTACTAGATGCTTCCATTTTCATTAATAGTACTTACTGTTGACCAGGGTGGATCTAGTCGACATTCTATGAACTGACTTAAATATTCGATAGATAGATAGATAGATAGATAGATAGATACTTTATTGATCCCAGAGGGAACCTATCTATCTCAGGAACCATCAAAAAGAATCTATCAAAAAGCATCTTCCAAAAAAAGCAAAAAATCTTTATGAATGACTGAATTCACCTTTGCCTATATATGTGGCTTAAAGTTCCATCCTGACCATCTCTTTCTGAGATGTGCAGAGGGCTGTCCCTCTCAATATGTCATAGGAATTTTTTTTATATATCAATAAACATTGGCAGAATTGTGATAATTATACACTAGTTTGCAAGTGTGCACCAAAAGATTGCTCCTCCCCTTCATATGCCTCACAGTGGCTTAGCTGACTAACTATCATCCCCTAACAATGCCGCGTTAGTTTCAACCAGGAATGTCAACGTTGCCACCATTTTCAACATCGCCGCCCGATGGCATTCAGTATTATTACTTAGGAGCAGCAGGAGCAAAAACAGACAATTTTATAATAATTTGTATGAAATTATAATATATATATATATATATTTGCACTTGGTTATATAATAATACAGAGAACATCCATCATGTTTGTGCAATGTGTATGTGTTGATTTGAACTCATCTTCGGTTTTTATAAGCTCACGGGACAAAAAAAAAACTCATCACCTTGCATGTTTAAGGTGGTAGTAATTTCCAGCTCCTGCAGGTGGTGCTATATGGGGCTATATATACTTGCGGGGTGTGAGTGATGGGATCCATAGATGGGGAAGAGGCAGTACAGTGCAGTGAATGTCTCGTTCCATGTATGGAAAATGGCTCCAGAGCAGATGTTAATGATTGGCTAAAAGGAGGGACTGCATGTGGGTGTGGCCAAAGACCATAGTGTGAAGGAAGTAGCTGAATCTGCAGGTGTATGGAAGCAGCGTACGGTCATACAAGTCTACCAGCAGTGGCTAAAATCCCAGTCTACAGGAAACTCTCCTCTGAATTGTGCCAGGGAAGGCTTCCACCAAATCTGGCTCAACTGACCAATCCTTTGATGGACGAGTGGCTGAGCATTGACATGGCCTCCATCCAGAAACTTGTTCAGTCCCTGGTAAATTGAATTACAGCTGTTATTGGTGCTCGTGGGAGGTGTTACACTGTCTGGTGAGCTTGTGTGTTGACCTATCCAGCTGATTTTAACAGTGGTGTACGCTTGTAAACATTTTTCCACTTATCAGACAGCAAGACATTAACTTCAAATATTGTTTTATGTTTTAAGTGTATGGAATACCAAAAAGAGCAACAACATCAACTAAAATAGATTACAAAAGAATTGGATGGTGGAGTTTCCATCCCTATTCACCCATGCAGACAAGTGAAAGTTATTCGTTTTTCAGCATCATTTATTAGCAAACGGAAAGATGCTCTACGGCGTATGAATCAGAATGAAATGTTTCCATCTGCAAACGATGTAGTCATGATGTTTTGGCCAAATATGGAAATCTGAGGACAGCTTGAACGTGAAACAAACCCTGCTTTTTCAACGGTGACAAGTTGCAAATGTAAATCGGACTCAAACATGAAAATAACCTGACAGAGCACAACATGAATAAAATTTCCAGAAGAAACAAATGAAGGAAGATGACAGGAATGTTTTTTTTGTGCCGTACACAAAAAAAAAAGAAAATAAAGAATACCAATAAGTATGCCAGACGCTTGGGGGCCATGTTTCCAATTCCAACTAATAATGCCGGATCCTAGAATTCTAGAATAATGACATTACGGGATTAAACTATAAAAGAACCACGGTCAGCTTGGTTAGCCATTAGCATTCAGCAGGCGTGCTAAGTGACTGGCCAAGGCGGGGTTTAAGCCTTCTGTCTTGCAGATGCAGTCTTTTTAAGTATTGCACTTGTAACTTACAATGACTTTCAATATCAATAGGTAAGTGCTTTGCAATCTGCAGTTGGTTTCACAGTTTGTATTTCATGGGCCATTTTGCTTCACAGGTGTGTTTGCACACTTGCCGAGACACGACTGTGCTTTGTGATAGGCAGAGTCCACATGATTGCGAGGTATTTTTCTTTGTTATGTCCTAAAAAGAAATGGCTACTCAAACAGATTTCATTTTTGAGATTAAAGGCCGGTTTTTGAAGCTGGATTTAAATTGAAAGGGTTTCCATTTTTCAGGAATGCCGACCAGTATCACCTGACAAAAAGTTCCTGACCAACAAACAGTGCGCGTGTATTAACAGTCTTACCAGCCTTCATGTCCAAAACACAGGTGTTTAATTGTGTGTGTTGATGATAGATTGAGATGCTCTGGGGCAGCCGCCCATGACCCTAAGGTGCCCAGTGTCAAATGTCAACAAGAGGGGTATGAAGCCCCCAAATACTGGGCTGTGGAGAAGTGAGGCTGGGTCCCTGGAGTGACTGAGCTCTACCCAAAACCTTTGGTATGAGTTAGAGTGATCCAGATTCAATTTTCCACGATAGTACCAGACCTAACTAAAGCTCATGAGGCCCTCAACCCCGACAGACAGAGAGGGGTTATGGCCGAGGGGAGCACGCAGAACTCATCGCTCACTGTGACATCGGTGGAGGTGTGCAAGGCTCTGAGGAGAATAAACCCACGGAAGGCCGCCGGCCCAGACAACATCCCCGGGCGGGCACTCAAGGTTTGCTCTTCAGAGCTGGCTGGCGTGTTTGTGGACATATTCAACCTGTCCCTTGCACAATCTTCTGTGCCATCTTGCTTCAAGACCACCACCATCGTCCCCCTCCCTAAGAAAAGTGTCGTGACCTGCCTGAATGACTATCGCCCTGTTGCACTCACCCCAATTGTGATGAAGTGCTTCGAGAGGATAGTCATGAGTCACATCCAGGAGACCATTCCTGACAATCTAGATCCGCTACAGTTTGCGTACCGTCAGAACCGTTCCACTGACGACGCAGTCAACACTGCCATTCACACAGCCCTCACACACCTGGAGGGCAAGGACACATATGTGAGAATGCTGTTTATCGACTACAGATCAGCATTCAACACGGTCATTCCCACCAAACTGGCAGGAAAGCTCCTCACCCTCGGACTGACACCCACCCTCTGCAACTGGGTGCTGAACTTCCTGACGGACAGACCCCAGTCAGTCAGAATTGGCAGCCGCACATCCAGCACAAGAACTGTTAGCACTGGGACCCCCCAGGGCTGTGTGCTGAGCCCCCTCCTGTACACACTCTTCACGTATGACTGCGTGGCCTCCCAGAGCAACACCAGTATCATCAAGTTTGCTGATGATACTACAGTCATCGGACTGATCACTGGTGGGGATGAGACAGCGTACAGGAGGGAGGGTGGCTGAGCTGGTGGACTGGTGTGACTACAACAATCTTTCCTTGAATACAGACAAGACCAAGGAAATGATTGTTGATCCAAGGAGGAGGAGGCGGGAGCTACACACACCCCTGTTCATAGGTGGGACAGAGGTGGAGAGGGTGAAAACCTTCAAATTCCTCGGCGTTCACATCAGCGAGGGATCTAACCTGGTCACACAACACGCACTACATTGTCCGGACGTCCCAGCAGCGGGTTGTACTTTCTGAGAAGGCTGAGGAAATTTGGCATGTCAGCCCAAATTCTCAGCAACTTCTACAGAAGTACAATCGAGAGCGTCCTTACCAGCTCCATCACAGTCTGGTACGGAAACTGCACCGCTCAGGATAGGAAGGCTCTCCAGCGAGTGATCAAGACTGCACAGTTAATTTCCGGAGCAGCCTTCCCCTCACTGCAGGACATCTACAGGACCAGGGTCATCAGGAGGACCCACAGCATCATCAGGGACAGTACACACCCCCAACACAGCCTCTTCACGCTCCTACCGTCGGGCCGACGCTACAGGAGTGTGAAGTCCAGAACAGCCAGGCTGACAGACAGTTTTTATCCACAGGCCATCAGGCTTGTGAACACCTCCTCCCCCCCTTCCACTCTGAAACTGGCTGAACTCTGAATCTGACGTGTACTCATTAATATGAGCCCAATACACATTCTGCTGCTACTGTTATACTTTATACCATACTGTTTACTTCTGTACTTGCACAGCGCACTTTACACATGCATATGCACCGTACTTGCATCCATACAGTACTGTACTCTCCCTTCCTTTACTTAGTGTTTTTCTTTACTTAGTGTACATATATATATATTATTTTTCTCTCTCCTTTTATATTGATATTTATTTTTTAAAACTGTCGGGAATGGAGGAACTGCAAAGTAAGAATTTCATTGTACAATGTAACTGCTTGTTATGCTGTGCATATGACAATAAAACTCTTGAATCTTGAATCTTGAATCTTGAATCTTGAATGCAATCAAATCCACACAGCAAATGGTCCCCGTCTGCTGGTAACAAAGCATTTCCCTATAAGCCCAATGATCCTGTTTTGCTTCTATGCTGACGCGACATTGGTGTCAGAAGTGGGATTGCACTCCCGCCCAGCTTAGCACCTCATCAAACTCAAAGGTGAAACAGCATGGCGAGGCTCAGCACAGTGGAGCCCAGATACAGTAAAAGAGGCAGTGGGCAGCCTGTGGTGAGGACCGCTAGGCTAAGCTGGCTATGACCATGATCCAGCTGTGCCTGGACCTGAATGGATAAACACTTCAGGTGCTTGTGGATCTGCCAACAGAGCAGCATTAAGACCTGACAGCATTGACCCCTGCCCCTCAGGCAGGTTCTGGTGGCATGGTTGGGTGAGGCAGCTGGTTCCTGAGAAGCGGAGGCTGAGGAAAGACTGGAAAGCAAGATGACAGCAGAGTTAAGTATGATGGTTCAGAATGCATATCTGCTGTTCGAGAAAGACTGAGCAGAAGGAGCTGGTGCTGGGACACTTTCTGGGATCTCAGATGTTGAGAGTAGGACTCTGTAGCACACTGCGCAGTCAACCTTTAAGCTGCCATGGTCAGAACAGTGATAGCAGAGGCTATCCTCAATGAAAAGACCAGAGGACCAGAGTGTATGACCCCCAGGTGTACCACAGATGGGGAACAGCTCACAGGGGAACAGCTCACTGCCCCTTAGTGATTCCTTACCCCCACAACAGCCACACAAGCAGCTCACCTGCCAGCATTACTGACGCTGTGGAAGTCATTGAACATGGAGACTGCGCTGTTGCTGTCGTCACCCACAGAGGACACCACCAGAAGTGTTGTCCCAGGTGTGGTGCGATGAGGAGCTGCTGCAGGTCTGAATGAGGTGTGCTAAGATGTGTTTGTGTTATGCAGGGCTGTGGGATAGTTAGAGTTGATGTTGGTGTCTACAGTGAAGAGAAGCTGAATGGATATTGGTAACCGTGCATGCTATACTCACTGTAGCTCTCTAGTGCTGGGCTGGCGGTGAACCCTAACTGCCTATTCAATCAAAAGAACATTCGCCTGTAAGTGAAAGGTTTCCCACATCATCCGCTACACCATTGCCACACTATTGGTACGGCCCACTAGAAAAATCCATGGACCCCACACAGGAAAGCAGCTGTGGTGCAGTTTCAGGAGTGCCTATCTGGACCGAAACGTGATGCACATGTGTGATTACATGTAAGCAGACCTGTTTAGCTGTTCTCTAGCATTTCCTGCATTGACTTTGCTTTGCTTTATCTAAAGTGTGAGGCGAAAACATCTCTCTACATGAAAGCAGTAGATGAGTTCATTTAAGAACTCCTCAACACTTTCCGTCCCTAAGCCGAAAGTTATTTAACGCCCCGCCTTTTTATCAGGCCTGTGTCGTCCACGGCAACCTGACCTTTTATTGCACATACTTCAAACTTCTGTTCACCTTCATTTGACTAAAAGCAAAATAATGTACCTGGCTTTCCGAGCTGCCCCCTCTGTATAATATATAGGACGTTGGGAGCCGGAATGCGAGACGCACCTCTGTGAGCTCTGTGATGGAGGAAAATAGATCTTAAGTAATATTCAAAGCGTGTTCTGAATAATCCTGTATGACATGTCCCACTGGCCCAGTGTACTTACCTTTCTAGCTTGTGCTGTCTGGACTGTAAACCTGATGGAGTTTGAAGGGTCTATTTATGTCTTGCGTTAACGGCTCTATAGATGCGTGTAGGTTTAGTGTGGCACCGGTTTCTGAAACAACTTGTAGATACATTGATGAGTCACTTAGAAGGGGATTCTTTAGCATTACTAATTTGGTAAAATGAGAACAAAGTAATTCAGTGTGGTTTGATGTGAAATGCGTGATGGGGATGACAACCAGGTGTCAGATGAGATTAAGTATAATACATTTTCTTCTTTTTATGTCCCAAAATATTATTTTGAAGATGACCCTAAGATGGCAAACAGGATGTACACCGGCATAGTTGAACAAGGGGAGTTTGATACATAGACCTTACATATAAGAGTTATAATCTATAATCTATAATCTATAATATAAGATTGCTCCTAATTTACAAAAGAGGCTAGATAAACTTCTGATTCCAAAATCCTTTTACATAACAGACTCGTTAATATTTACATCCCCAACATTTACATACAGCCACAACGGAGCAACAGTAACAAAATGGCGGACTGCGTACAGATATGAACCCTTCTGGCCTGTAAAAAGGGCATTCCCCTCCCAAGGAACTGAACTGTCAGTAGGTTGATGTTCATCTTTAATTAAACTGGCTTCCTATGTACCAGCCTTATAATCAAATGTTCTTCTCCACCTTAAACAGGTGCTAGAATGTGGTACGGAAAAATTTGGGAATATCTGCAAATCAGGCTAGTGAACAGAAAACCCAACTTCTGCTTCCACTTCTTTAACATGATCCCAAACAACCTCAAATTAAAAGTTGTTAGTTTGCTTTGAACATTTCACTTAGCGTTTGACCCTGAAGAGAGGAGCAGTTCCACCTTTATTAGCATCCCACCCCCTGCCTGTAAGTAGCAGCCATGCTGTGTGATTGTATCCGTGTTTGCTGGTTGAAGCAGATCATCTTAAACTGAGAGTTTCATAGTGTGGAACAACTTTAACTTACTGCGTGTTGATGTCCAGAGGGAAAGCTAGTAGCTAGTATAAGTAATGTTAGCTGCTAGCATTAGCTCCAAGTAACTAGCGTAGCTAACTAAACAGTACGACACCGGAGCATATTTATTTCATCATTTTATTTTTTTCTATTTCCGCATATTGATTCTGTGTGATCATGGCAGTGTCTAACTGTAAATTAGCCAATTAGAGCAGAGCTCATCTAATTATTAATGAGATCACCAGAAAAACAAAAACAGCTCCCTTCATTTTACGACTGACACATATGGTGTGAATGGGTGTGTAAACCACTTGAGAGAAAAAAAAATAATAATAATTGTGCATTTTTCACCCAAAAATTCACATATGTTCTATGTAGAGCATCAAAACAGTTTTAAATACTAAACAAATGCATTGTGTGGGAATTTGAGTTCCCTTTAGGGCATTATAAAACATATTTGTACCCAATGAAAACATTAGCGTTTCTGATTTTCCACAACTTAAAAAAAAGCCTTGTAGGTTCACTGGTGGTCTAGGATATGAAAATAATAGCTAATGGCTAATTATGGCTAATGACATTTTGCCATCTCTGGTTTCTGTTACCATCACTGCAAAGAAATATGAGTAGTTAAGACTCTATAGTCAACCATTTAGTTAGGCATTGTTTACCTCATCACGAAAAGTGTATTCCCCTTCCAAAAGTTGGGACAAAGTTGCGTCATGGTGAACACACATTAGCCAGAGAGCTGGAATAGGCTCCAATAACAACACCCCCTCCATGACCCAGTAGGATTAAGTGGGGTAGAAGACGAGTGAGTGAGCAGTGTACAGCGACCTCATTGGCTGAGCTGAGTTTTACCTGGTGTGAGTTCAGGCTGTTTCCAAATGCCTGCCATTTCACTCAGCTACACCTTCAGAGAGAGGCACTAACTCGGTCTGTTTGGCTCCTACTGCTGGAAATCCACCGGTTTGTATAGAAATACACTTTGTATAGAAGTAACAGAACAGAGACCACCACATCAAACTGCAAGTTGAGAAAGAAAAAAAAAAAGAATTTAAGAAACAGGAATGTGTTTAAAGTAGAATGTATGAGACAGAGATGGATGCGCACTCTTTTCTCTGCCCCTGCATTCATCTCCCCCATTTAGTTTTGGGAGCCCAGAGAAGGCATCTCTCTTTTCAATTGTGGCTGCCTTTGTTGTGTGGTTGTTTATATCCCTGTTGTAATGGGCAGCACCCTCAAGAAAACTCTTAAGATTGCAGGGTAAGTGGCACGAAACACAAAGAGCCAGAATACGAAGTAAACTGGATAAACAACACTTAACATTACTTTTATATTTGTATGTATATACAGTATGTACACTCAATCAAATATACAGTTGTACCCGGAAGGAAGTGACCGATTGTATTGCTGATGAGAAGGAAGATAATGTAACACCAGAGGGACTAAGAGGACGCTCGCAGATCTTCAAGATATCTCTGATTTATTTTATAGAGTCAATGATGGAATGAAGCATAATAGAATTAGTAGATCACCAGAGGCAAAGTCAAAAACCAACAGAGACAAACCAAACCAGCTATCAAACCACCAAAAACAAGCAAGGATCAAAAACCAACGTAAACCAGGAACAGGAATAAACTCTGTGGATGCAAACAAGCTGACAATACCTGTCAAAGAACGAAGGAGTTAATATACAGACGTGTGATGAGCTACAGGTGAAAAGATACAGTACTCTGGGGAAGAGGATCAGGGAAGGCAGTTCATGATTGTGACTATGTGGTAATGACCAGGTGCATGGTGGGTAATGTAGTCCGTGGAGTTGACAGAGACAGGAGGAGAGTGCAGAAGCGTGACAGATAAAGGCTACCATGAACAATAACTGATGATACATTTAGACTGATATGGATAATATTTACTGAGCTACACATACAGAAGTAATGTCTCTTGATATGGCGTTGGGCAGCCATGTTTGCTGGTGAAACATTCTCGCTCAGTTCCTGTAAAGTAGGGGTGGAGGTGGGGTGACACCAGGCCTTGTGAACGTGCAACGTGTGGCCACAGACTGCTCATCTTGGCGCTGACCACAGTGCCTCCACCAAGACAAAAGCACCACCGCTATTCTGAGTCACTCCATGACCGTCTGGCACGACACCATTGTAGTCTATGAAGACACTGTAACGGTCTGTGTGTATGTAGTCTCTAGCACTAGGCTGGACTACATACACTAGGCTGGCACTAACAGAATGACTCATGGAGGACACCACTGTGCACTGAATGTCCCCTATCCTGCTTGCAAAGGATACGACCAACTACTCGTCCTTGCTTACATCACATGGCCACCCAAGCATGAAACTTTGCATGTCTCACGATGTCAAACCTACCCACCAAGTTTTTGATGATGAGTGTACATACATATGTATGGCTCATTACGATGCAGTGTCTAGGTGAGGTTTTGGCTGAGTGATCCGCCTCAGGCTTTTTATCTGTAGCCCTGAGGTGTTTTTGAATTTCTTGATGCTCATGTGTGGGTGCTAAAACTGTTTAATCACTGATGGCACAGAAAAGCAGGATGCATTCTTGTCTCCTGATAACCGGCTTCTGAACCACCCTGCAATCATGCGATATTTCCTAGAGAATCCATTTGCTGCATAATATGGAAATATTAATACACAGTACGGTGCTAGTCAGAGACAGGTTTGTCAAAATGGGTACTGAGAACAAGATATTCATTTTTTCAGCATCAGTAAAACAGCGGAAAACTCACATTTGACAGAAAGTGATGGAATCTAAAGAAGAGTGGCTGCTTTCCCAATCAAAGTGGTTCCCATAAGAGTCACTGGGATTGTTCCCCTTCGAAAAGACACAAGCAGGCACCCTAAAACACCCAAAAAGTCTATTCATGTTTGGCAAAAATGGCTTTTAGATATAAAAGAATCCACTTCCATAAGGAAACAGGGTATTGGGTGAAGAACATGAGTATCCAATACTTCATATGACAAAAATATAGAAGATACAGAACAAATGGTATTCCTTACTAATGTGCAGGGCCTGGTCAAAAAAACAAAGCTGCCACCATCAGGTTAGCAGTACTCAAAGCTTTCACCTTTGAGAGAGGATAACATCAAGCTCCACTCTTGCTTCAGATTTGAGAACATCCACAGGTGTTTCTGTTCATCCGTCCACTGTGAGAAGACACCTCAACGCCATGGGTCTGAAATGATGTATAAATGTTCAAGAAGCTCCTTAGTAAAAAAAAAAAAAAAGAAAGAAGGGAATCTGTACTGGAACATCCAAACTAGATGTCAGGTGTTGAGTTTGGTTTTATGGGCTGGTGAGATTAGACATTTGAGATTAGGATTACTTGGAACATGAGTAAAATTGAACCAGGTTCTAAGACTGAACTTTGGAGTTCCCACTGGTGTCTGCTCACTGGGCACACTGGGCAGAAGGCAGAACACACCCAGGACAGGGTCCTAGTTTATTGCAGGGCAGACAATTAAATATATAGGGACAAATTAGCATCTTCGATTCATCTGACAGCATGTCTTTGAACTGTAGGAGGGAGCTAGAGCACCTGGAGGAAGCCCACACGGGGAGAATGTGCAACCTCCATACAGAAATGAGCCCAGCTGGGAGTTGAACCCAGGTCTTTCTTGCTGTGAGGGAACAGTGAACTCCGTTGCACCACCGTGATGTCACTAAAATCTGTCTACTATAAAAGATGGGTAACTTGAAATTTTAGCTTCTGTGGGAAATGTTCTCGGTAGTTTCAAATAAATGGTAGATTGGTTTTTGACTTTTGCATACGACCTTCACTAGACGACAGAGGACATGCTACTACAGCCACTGCTTCAGCAGCCTGTTTAACCAACTCAAATGTATCCACAATAGACTTTTGTGTCAAAATGGTAACCTAGAAGACTTTACAGTCAGTTTCCCATCCAACTGGAAACTGCTGGGGACTTGAGGTCAATAATTAATGTAAAAAAGTTGATGATGTCATAAGTAAATCCACAGGGAAGCAAGATTCAAAATCTGACGTAATCCAAACTCTACAAGTCAGCACAGTGTGGAGTGCCCTGGATTACATTACCAGCTTTCAAGGAACCCGAAGAGAGGGACCCCAGGAACTTGACCAATTGGATCTAACTTGTGCTACATGTCCTTGCTGAGACGACAGCCCATTTTTGGAGGCTGAGAAAACCAAGAAGGTTCAGAGCACCATAACCTGGACAAAACAAAAGTGACTGCCTTCAGACAATACGGTGTTGTGCTCCCTCTCCAACTGCACGTTTTAATTATAGTCAATCGGTATCCGAAAGGAGGTAGTGGAACATCCTATCCATCCTGATGAGCCATGATCACAACAGGATGCATCATGGAGGGCATCTCTGCCCACTGAATGTCAGCAGTTGTGGCTGTTGGGTCACAGAATTCTTCGGTTCTCTCTCTCTACATCTACGGCATTTAGCTGATGCTCTTATCCAGGGCGACTTACAAGGTTAATCATATTACAGGGAGGTCAATGTAGTGTTAGGAGTCTTGCCCAAGGACTCTTATTGGTGTAGCACAGCATAGTCACCCAGAACGGGAATCGAACCACAGTCTCCCACATGGGACGGTAGCTCCCTGGTGAGTAGTGGTGTTATCCGTTGTGCCACACCAACCTATCTATCTATCTATCTATCTATCTATCTATCTATCTATCTATCTATCTATCTATCTATCTATCTATCTATCTATCTATCTATCTCTCCATCTATCCATCTATCTATCTATCTATCTATCTATCTATCTATCTATCTATCATCCTTGTTTAAGCTCCAGGCCAAGGAGCCAAGTCATTGCAAACTAACCAGGAAACAACAAAGTGGAGTTCCTCAGCCATCACTCTTGCAGCTGCCAGGTTTTCTTCCCCACCATCTTGTGTGCCTGTCCAGGAGAGGTCTACAGCCCTGCCTGCTCTAAAACAGATTAATGAGTGAAATCCAAGAGAGACTGAACCGAGGGAGTGCAGGGGGTGTGCAAGGAACTGAAGGTGTTGATTAGTGAAGCTCATTAGCCGTGGCCTTTTTCCAGTCTCGCCTGTCACATGACGTCTCAGACCACCCAGTGCCGAACCCCCGCTCCGAACCACACGTGTGATTACACTGACAGAGTGGCAGCTGATCGCATAATGATGTGCAATTACAGCACTGTCAGTTATTGCGTCATCACTGAGAATCTGGATGGAAAAGTAGCCACCAGATCAAAACTGGGAATTAGGCTGGCCAAAATGCGGCAGGAGTTTAAAGATCTGCCCAACATTAAGACCATGAGTGGACATTTGCCCATTATTAGGCGGAAAAAAAGGTCATTCGGACCACAAAAGAGGTTCGAGTTCTGTGCAATTATGGCAGATTTAAAAATGTAGACATAATGGAAACTCCAGCTGTGCCGACGTGCGGAAAAATGTCTTCATTTCCATTTACAATAAAGAACCCAATAAATCCCGAGCTGCTTTTGCTGATTGCTTTTAACTGTTTATATTGGCTTTCAGCATTCTCCTATTACTCCCCCCACCTCCCCAACTCCCTCCTGGTTATCAAAAAATAAACATTCTTATTAAATTCCTGATTAATGGAATTTAATTGCTTTATTTTGGCACCGAGGGAAGGAGGAAAGAAAGGATGAAGTCTATTGAGACGGGCTTCCCGTCGTTACTCCTGCTGCCTCATGTGCTTCTGTAATTTGAGGAGCTTGTTATCAGTTTTATCATTTCACTGCAAGTGATTTCGGGGCAGAAGCTTTAGCACACTGTGCACGTCTCAACCACTAATATTATATATATATATATATATATATATATATATATATATATATATATATATATATATATAGTGGGGCAAAAAATACTTGGTCAGCCACTGATTGTGCAAGTTCTCCTACTTTGAAAGATGAGAGAGGTCTGTGATTTTCATTATAGGTACACTTCAACTATGAGAGACAAAATGAAAAAAACAATCCAGGAAATCAAATTGTAAGCTTTTTATAGAGTTTATTGGCCAAAACCTCCTTCCATCAGTGAGAGCGGTAGAGATGGAACATGGCTAGGTCTTCCAGCATGACAATGATCCCAAACACACCACTAAGGCAACGAAGAAGTGGCTCCATAAAAAGCATTTCAAGGTCCTGGAGTGGCCTAGCAAGTCTCCAGACCTCAACTCCATGGAAAATTTATGGAGGGAGTTGAAAGTCTGTGTTGCCCAGCGACAACCCCAAAACATCACTGCTCTAGAGGAGGTCTGCATGAAGGAATGTGCCGGAACACCAGCTACAGTGTGCAGAGTGTGCAGAGCTGGTGAAGACTTACAAGAGACGTTTGACCTCCGTCATTGCCAACAAAGGTTATGCAAGTATTGAGTTAAACTTTTGTTATTGAACAAATACTTATTTTCCACCATAATTTACAAATAAATTCTTTATAAATCTTAAAATGTGATTTCCTGGATTTTTTTTTTCATTTTGTCTGTGATAGTTGAAGTGTACCTATGATGAAAATCACAGACCTCTCTCATCTTTCAAAGAAGGAGAACTTGCATCAGTGGTTGACTGAATACTTTTTTGCCCCACTGTATATATATATTATTAAAAAAAATAAAATAAAATAAACAAAAGCTCTAAGTTAGAGGGCCCGGTTCTCCAATCACATAGGACCATGTACTCTAGAGGTACATGGAAATGGTTCTCTGTCATTTCAGCAGGAAATATAAAGACCTGACATACGAATGGATAGGTTTGTTTCTGCTTCACAGCCTGGGTTGTTGCATTTCGGTTCTGGCTGACATAAAAAACAATATGATGCTGTTGAGTAGAGATAAGACATGCTCACAGATTTTTCTTTTGACGCAGATGTGAAATGCGGGGTCTTTCAGACCTGCCAGCCACAGCGTTATCCCGGACAATAGCAGGCCGTGGGCCGATTGGCTCCCTTACATGAGCTAGCCTGTCTCTGCTAGATTGGAGGAGTTGGGCACTTATGTCCTTTGCTGTTTAGCCTTTGCGAGACAATGCTTCAGGGGGTTGTCAGACAAATGGCGTTTGTCTCAAGTTCTGATCCATATTCCTTTAAAAGAGGAGGGGAAAAGCATGCTGGGTGACTTTTCGATATTAACAAAGGAACTTTGGAGGGATCGATTCCAGGCCTTGAGGAGAATATGAGTAGATCATTTTAGTCTTTGAATAATTAGTGCTGGGCTAATTGTGTTTACGGGAATATGAATTCAGTTACTTGAAATCGATGCAAGTGGTTTAAACGCAATCAACTTTATCTCTGTTTCGCTTTGTGTATTGGGATGACCTTTAAATAACGCTGAAGAAAAGTTCATTCAGTATACAGTGTACAGTGCATTTACCCCAGCCCTTATACACTCATCAAAAACAATAGCTGCACCCAGAAGGAAGTGTGGGAGTCCAGTCCACAAGATAAAGGTTACCAGCAATAATAACTGATGATGAATTTAGACTGAAGTGATCATTTTTCATTGAGCTACACATACAGAAGTACTGTGTCTCAGTATGGCGTTGAGCTGCCAGATGTCTCGGTATGGAGCTGTAGAGGTTCCTAATGGTGCCCTGTGATAATCCATCCCATGCAGCTTGAATATTCTCACACAGTTCCTGCAGATGGTGCGGTGGGGGTGGAGGTGGAACCGTTCGCTGACCATGGCTGAAAAAAGAATTGGTTGTCCCCACAAATACGAAAGCTGGACTTATCACTGAAGATGACCCGCTACCTTTCTGAGCACGACAACAGTGCAGTCTTTGGTGAAGGTGATGTGGTGTTAAGGACAGTCGTCATAACGGTCTGTGTGCATGTGGTCCTGGGTTGTGGAACCATCGGCCAACAGTGCTGGCACTAACAGGATGACTCATGGAGGACATCACTGCTCGCTGGTTGTCCACAATCGAGGCTGTTGAGTCTGTCTCACAGGATGTCTCACAACAAACCTACCCTGGTAGACCCGTATGACCGTACGCTTCCATACACCTGCAGATTCAGCTACTTCCTTCACACTATGGTCTTTGGCCACGCCCACATGCAGTCACTCCTTATAGCCAATTATTAACATCTGCATTGGAGCCACACATGGAATGAGACATTCCCTGCACTGTACCACCTCTACTCAATCTGTGCATCCTGTCACTCACACATTCTTGTGCAGCGCCATCTGCAGGAGACTGAAGTGACTACCACCTTAAACATCCAAGATGACTAATTGTTTGTGCGACGTCAAGTCCAATGTCCTTACAAAGTCTGAGTAGGTTTCCTGGAACCCATGGTCTCTCCACTATAAGGGAGTCTCTCCTCAGCCATGCGCCCCCCCCAGTTCTCCTTTGGTGCACTGTAGCAGAGAGACTGTGAATTCTGCAAACTGTCTGCAGCTTCCAACTTCAAACTGCAACACCGGCGGTGCTCCCTCATTCACTTCTCACTTCTTTTTTCCGTACTGGTGCATGCAAGTGTACACAACAGTGCCAATCCTCTGGCTTGGTCAACAGGTGGGCACGTGCTCAGAGCTCTTTCTCAAAGCTTTGGCCATTGTTTCGTCTTCTCCACCATGTTGCTTTTTAGATTGTGGTAGTGCCGCTCTCCTCCAGACCACTGGGGGGCAGCTATACCACCTCTGACACCAGTGTAGCATTGGTGTAGCATTTTAAATGGATGCTCTTATATTGAACATGCCAGCAGGGAAGAACCACCGCATAGCTCCAACAGAAACAGGAGAGTAACACCTTCTCTTTTCATATCTTGTAATCTTATTACAGTTCCTGACTTCCCAAGAGTTTGATTACATGCATTCCTCATGTCTTGGAGTGAGAATAAATGACTTGTGATGCATTTAAATCAAAAATTTCTGCCTGTCCTCGTTTGTAATTTGCATGTGCGCATGCCATCCGTGACAGCACACTGCCTGACTGAGTGTGAATATAAGCCGCGCAGCTCAAGTGAAGGGAGTGCTGTAAACACCGTGAGCAATCTGTCAAAGCATCTAATCATGCTAATATGAAACTGATGGATAGAGATCCCCGTGCTGAAGACGAGACAGCCCCAACCTCAACTACGCAGACCAGACTAGGTTTTCGTTCAGACACAGCTGGAAGCCATACACTGTATTCTGAAAGCACCAGTCTTCAGATGTTGTCTTCTCTGATGAGGTTAGTCTGGTTCATGCAGGCGAACAGGTACTAGGTATACAATCTGAATAATGTTCCAATGACCAATACTCCAATGACCAATACTCCAACGACCGACACCAACACTCAACGCTGCACCCAGAAGGAATCAACCAATAGGAAGGCAACTTGGTGGGTAGGTTTGACACTGTGAGACATGCAAATGATTCATGGGTCATCCTGTTAGTACCAGCACCATTGGCAGACGGCTGTAGACACAGGACTACACACACACAGACTGTTACGACGACTGCCCTTAACACCACGCCACCGTCACCAAAGACTGCAATGGTGTCGTGTCAGACTGTCATGGAGTGACCCAGAATGGCAGCCGGTCATCTTCAGTGACGAGTCCCGCTTTTGTCTTGGGGGGGATGACCAACGAATCCGTGTGTGGAGGCACCGTGGTCAGTGTCAGCAGTTTCATGTCACTCAGCACGTGCCCAGAAGGCCTGGTGTCACTCCACTTCCACCCCTACCGCACCATCTGCAGGAACTGTGTGAGGATATTCAAGCTGCATGTGATGGATTAGGAACCTCTACAACTCCATGTTGAGAGGTCTGGCATGTTGGGTTAGCAAACACGGTGGCCCAACGCCATACTGAGAGACAGACTTCTGTACATGTAGCTCAATAAATATTGATCATATCAGTCTAAATTTATCATCAGTTATTGATCCTGGTCACCTTTATCTTCCTTCCCAACAGCACCGCAATCCCACACCTCCTTCTGGGTGCAACTATGGTTTTAACGATGGGTGTACACCATATTTCTTTCCTTCATGTAAATCGGGCAGTTCTAACTTTGGGAAACGATAAATGTTGGTGCTTGATTATACAAGTTTTACTATGTGGATCTATAAATATACCAAACTGAATCTGCCCCACTCTCAAAGCATGATGTGGTTAGGTGAGGTGACTCGACAGAGGAGAACCCCAGGTGAAGTCTAGTTTTCTAGAACAGCTGTAACTGCTTTCTGTTCTGTAGGAAGTAACGTGGGAAGTGATGTGTTGTGACAGAAGAGAGAGAACCATTATCATAATTGGTAGGCCCTCAAAAAACATCTACAACTGGCATCCACAACTCCATCATAACGAGAAGTAGTCAATTCGGTGGAGAGAGAGAGTGTCTTAGGATTTTGCCTGAGAGCTAGGCGATGTTTCAGTCACACAGAGGGAAAGAGACAGATCTGTTACACGGTAACTTTCTTCCATTCCATTGACTAGGACAGAAATAATTTTGTTCAAGGTAGTACCTGCATAAAGAAAGTGACACTGAAAGACCCACTGAAAATGACACTGCCTAACTCTTTAAAAAGTTTTTAAATTCATGGCACATTAAATTCATGGGAATTATGAAACGGATAATACAAACCATTCCATAATTCACCATTCCTAATTTTGGGCATGAATCCGACCGATCATAATCCAGGCAGCAGCTAGATGTACAGTGGTGTGAAAAATTGTTTTGCATGTTTGTCTCCTAAATGTTTCAGATCATGAAAACAAATTTAAATATTAGTTAAAGACAACACAAGTAAACACAAAGTGCAGTTTTTAAATGAAGGTTTTTATTATTAAAGGAGAAAAAAAAAATCCAAACCTACATGGCCCTGTGTGTTTGCCGACTAAACTTAATTACTGGTTGGGCCACCCTTAGCAGCAACAACTGCAGTCAAACATTTGCGGTAACTTGCAATGAGTCTTTTACAGTGCTGTGGAAGAATTTTGGCCCACTCATCTTTGCAGAATTGGTGTAATTCGGCCACACTGGAGGGTTTTCGAGCATGACCCGCCTTTTTGAGGTCATGCTGCAGCATCTTAATAGGTTTCCGGTCAGGACTTTGACTAGGCAACTCCAAAGTCTTCACTTTGTTTTTCTTCAGCCATTCAGAGGTAGACTTGCTGGGGTGTTTTGGATCACCATCCTGCTGCAGAACCCAAGTTAGTTTCAGCTTGAGGTCATGAACAGATGGCCAGACATTCTCCTTCAAGATCTTTTGTTAGACGGCGGAATTTATGGTTCCATTTATCACAGCAAGTCCTGAAACAGCAAAACAGCCCCAGACCATCACACTACAACCACCATACTTTACTGTAGCTATGATGTTCTTTTCTGAAATGTGGTGTTACTTTTACACCACATGTAATGGGGCACACACCTTCCAAAAAATTGAACTTTTGTCTCGTCAGTCCACAGAGTATTCTCCCAAAAATCTTGTGGATCATTAAGATGTTTTCTGGCAAAATTGAGACAAGCGTTAATGTTCTTTTTGCTCAGCAGTGGTTTTGGTCTTTCACTCTGCAAGGCAGGTCAATTTTGCCCAGTCTCTTTCTTACAGTGGAGACATGGACGCTGACCTTAACTGAGGCTAGTGAGGCCTGCAGTTCTTTGGATGTTGTTGCAGGGTCTTTTGTGACCTCTTGAATGAGTCGTCACTGCGCTCCTGGGGTAATTTTGGTCGGCCAGCCACTCCTGGGAAGGTCCACCACTGTTCCACGTTTTCACCAGTTGTGGATAATGGCTCTCACTGTGGTTCACTGGACACCCAAAACTTTTCCAGACTGATAGCTCTCAATTACTTTCTCTTTAGATCTTGGCATGATGTCTAGCTTATGAAAATCTTTTGGTCTACTTCGCTTTGTCAGGCAGGTCCTATTTAAGTGATTTCTTAATTGAGAACAGGTGTGGCAGTAATCAGGCCTGGGTGTGGCTAGAGAAATTGAACTCAGACTCAGCTACTTCCTTCACACTAAGGTCTTTGGCCATGCCCAAATGCTCAGTCCCTCCTTTTAGCCAATCATTAACATCTGCTCTGGAGCCATTTTCCACATATGGAACGAGACATTCCCTGCACTGTACCACCTCTTCCCAATCTATGGATCCTGTCACTCACACCCCACAGGTATTTATAGCGTGCAGGTATTTATATGGCGTGCAGGAGCCTGAACCTACCACCACCTTTACATTTACAGTATTTAGCTGACACTCTTATTCAGAGCGACTTACAAGGTTAATTATATTACAGGTGGGCCAATGTAGTGTTAGGAGTCCCTTGCCCAAGGAGGGACTCTTATTGGTGTAGCACAGAGTTAATCACTCAGCCTGGGATTCGAACCCAGTCTCCCAACTGTGGTGGTAGCTACTTGGCAGGTAGTGGTGTTATCCGCTTGAGCCACACCAACAACCTTTTAACGTGCAAGGTGGACTCTTGCAGGTGAATTTTGTCCGGTGAGCTAAATAGTATTAATTACATCAAAATAGTCCACAATCCTTCGCCGCTCATGCCTCACCACACTGCTTCTTCTGGAATCCTCACTACCTGCCTTGCCATGTTGCTTCTTCCTTCTGGTTGCTCAGTCCTCCTTGACCTACTCACGGAGGTGACAGCAGCAGCACGCTGGACGCAACCATTCTCGGCTTTTTCTTTTTCGCCTCCTGCGCGCACAGATGCCGAGAGTGCTGCTTGTGTCCGTTGAGCTCTCTGGGCCCTTGCTGTCAAGCCTCCTCACTTAGTCATCTGTGGGTGCTGTTCTCGGTCACTGAGTTTAGTGGTTTCCTTGCAGTCCACTTGGACGTGACCCTTTCGTTGGATATTTGTCTTCTGCATTTAACCCATTCCATGAAGTGAACCCATTACACTAGGGGGCAGTGAACCACACGGCAGGCCCTAATCCACACGCGACAAGGAGGGAGGCAGTATGCGAGTGTTAGGGCCTTGGCTCAAGGGCACCTTTGGTCCTTACTGTAGGTTCAAAGAATCAATCCAGCAGCCCTCTGGTCACAATGCTGGTTCCCTAAACTCCAGCCCATGACTGCCACCAAAATCACTGTGTCAGAAGGGGGATTTGAACCCACACCTCCACCAGACCCCTCAACCGTCTCTACCCATAAATGAGCCCAGTAGCAGGCAATATAATACATTTGGCAGGAATTAAATTTATTTTCAAGCCGCCAGTGTCAAAATTCTCTGAAGGAATCGGTCTTGCAAGACCACCCATTACAGGTGGAAGTAGGGGAAACATGCCTTATCATCAAACTAAACTTAATTTTTAACGAACCTAATAACAAGTACTGGTATTTCACGCCAATGACACAAGAATGCTTGATCTCTGTGGAAATGGGTCACAAAGTACAATCAGAGAAAACTTTTAGCCCAAACAGGTCTTAAAGGTGCCAGAAACCTGTTCCAAGCCTCGGGTTAGCACAGCGATTACGCTAGCGTCTAACAGATGGGAAAAGGTCAGGAGGGCATCTAGTGGTTAATTAGTTCATTCATCTGTCTCTTGGTAACTGCGTATGAAAAATGGAGTTAATAAAGGAACAGTTCTTCACAGCGTCAGTTTCGGAGGTAAATGTAGCTTGACTGATTTGAAGGCAGATCGTTAAAAAGCATATGGCAGTCCTTCCGACTGCACATGCTTGCCTTGCTCAAGAGACTCTAAAAATGGAAGAAAAAGAACAGCGCTCTTCCGTTTCTCTAGCCCCAAAGTACAGCGTGTTATTTCCCCCCTTTTTTTTTTCTTGCAAAAGGACCGAAATAGCACTCCTGCTACACAGTATATGAGTTTACAGGCCCTGTCTTAATCAGCTATGCAGAGATTCTAGAAGAAACCAAACACCGGCTGGTTCATAATCTGAATAATTGTATCTTCTAAAAAAAAAAAAAATGAATGTAAACTAGTTCAAGTCCTGAGTTGTCTGCAAAAACCCACCAGTGTTTAAGATATTTCGAGTGTTTTGGCCGCATGTACAGGGTTGGACAATGAAAACTGAAACACCTGGTTTTATACCACAATCATTTATTAGGATGGTAGGGCCTCCTTTTGGGCCATCCAGCATCAGTTCGGTCTGGAATGACATATACTGCGTCCTGCACAGTGGTCGAGGGAGTTTAAGACGCCATTCTTCTTGCAAGGAGTATAGGTGGCCAGAGTCACTTACGTGATGCTGGTGGAGGTTCGTCCTTCTTTGTGGTATGCTGACATTACCCTGATGCCGTGGCT